>MU223293.1:2324805-2358772 GCA_018584345.1 Thuja plicata
AGAGAGAGAGAGAGAGAGAGAGAGAGAGAGAGAGAGAGAGAGAGAGAGAGACTAAAAATTAGATTTTAAAGTCTTGCCAAAATAATATGCAATGGATTAAATATGAGGTAGATTTATTTCATCTATACTAAATATTAGAAGAGGGAAATGACTTGAAGGTCTAATTTGTACCAAGAATTTAAACCTTGAATAACTAATAGGCGAGATAACTCTTGTGAAAGTGTATTTTTATTTTAAATATCTAAAGAAGGTTAGAGTCACCTAGTCTAGACTAAAGGATCGATTTAATTGTTGGAATGGATACATCAAAGAGTTTCTCATCCAAGGGCCTAGATTTCATAAAGAATATTTTGGACTTATGACATTATCACACACGAATCTATACTTCCATGTTTACATTATATCCTCTAGCAAACGTTGCTATACCGCATAGGAGCATAATCAAGGTTTGGTATGCATTTGGTTATAAAAACATAATTTTGCATTGGGACCTTGGAGCTATTTATTGGCAATTTCTTGAGGACAAGCAATTTTGGTAAGACCATTTGTCATATCCCTTTGGTTATCCAATTGCCTTAAAAAGGATTTAATTTTCCATATATAATAAGTGAGACACAGGGATATCCTAAAAATAATATCAACTTCGATGATTTGATTAAATAAAATATTTTATTTAGTCATCAAAAATTTATATAAAATTACTCAAGTGATGGTGTAAATTTTTGGAAAGGCTTGTTTTAGAAACATTTTGAGTTAATTTCCCACTTGACATTTGTTGTAAAATGGCTAGTTTATATTAGAGCTACAATAGGTGAAGGAGAAATTCAAATCAGTAGTTTTTAAGCATGAAGTTTTAAATATATTCCAACTTGGGCAGGTGAAACAAAATGAAAGTTGGTAAATAAGGATAGACAATTGGCAATTTGGAAGAGAATGTTAGGAGGTGGTTAACAAATGGAAACTGCATGTTTTTAACTTTGAATAAAAGCATCTTTCCCTCCTAAGTAGTGGATTCAAACACCAAAGAATGAATTGGAACAAGTGTTCTATTTATTTTATTTTAGCTTGCGACATTCATCCAATCTTCTTAGTTCTAACCATCTAATGTTCTTATTTCTTCAAAGACTGATAAAATGATGAAGAAGGATCTCCAAGGATGATAAACCAAATATATTGAGGCTCAAAGGAAATGGTCCAAAGGGCCTCCAAGTGAAATATCATCTAGAGGTTGCAATGGTGTTGAATTCTTTCTATTTAGAATGGTTTCTTTAGTAGTTTGTGGGTGTGTTGTAGGTGTTCCTAGTGCATAATTTAGAAATATAGTTTCATATTTGTATTTCTCTTAATAGCAACATATATTAATATTTCTGATATTGAGGTTCAAAGGAAATGGTCCAAAGGGCCTCCAAGTGAAATATCATCTAGAGGTTGCAATGGTGTTGAATTCTTTCTATTTACAATGGTTTCTTTAGTAGTTTGTGGGTGTGTTGTAGGTGTTCCTAGTGAATAATTTAGAAGTTTAGTTTCATATTTGTATTTCTCTTAATAACAACATATATTAATATTGCTCACTATTATTGGAGTATTTTTTAATGTGTTTTCTATTTTGAACAACTATTATATCTTTGTGAAGTTTTAGGAGAAGTTGCAACTATTTATTTGTTTATTTTTTTATTTTGAATAGTGGAGTTCGTTATTGTAATTTTCAATAGATGTTCATTATTTTTATCTAATGTATTTGATATAAAATATGATGTAAAAATTATGTTCATATCTGTAATAATATACTCTACATTAGTTGCATTAAGTTGAGTTTTATTTTGTCATATTTACTGTGGTGATTTTGGTAAACTTGATTTATCTATTTTTTAACTTATGTGAATTTGAATTAGGGATTAAAATAAATTCTTCAATCTGATTTAATATATTTGGCAAGGTTTATTATGATAATTTTTTTAAATTTAGTTATATCATGATATGTATATAGTAATGTGAAAGGGCAGGAAAGTCATATGTTTCAAAATGATATTATAATTTGTGTTGTAATGGGAGTACATTGTGATGGTTATACTAATGGATGAAAGGAAAAGGAAACCAAAGTATCCATACATGTTCATGTATACTAAGAATTCAAGGCACATTAGGGTGGGAAACTAATAATTTAGGTGTCAATTTATAGATGAGATTGATAGGGTATAGTAGATGCCCCTAAAAGATATTTGAGGTGCGTATAGATCATAATGAATACCTGCCATGTGTTCAGAAACACTATTTCCTTATTAGGTGGTGGGGATTTCTAATTAATAGATATAGGTTAGACAAGGTCTAGAGGTAGTTTGGGTTGTTGTAGGATTGACTAAATAGAGATTTCCCATTTATGTGGTTGAATTGAGGTGTAGGATCATGGGGCTATTTTAATTGACCCTCATGATTCCCACATGACATGGATTTATATTGTGGGAGTGCCATTAGAACCTCAATTATTTATATACGTAAGAGTTACAACAATATACATAAATTGTTGGAAATAATACTAGAAATCATAACTAATGGGGCAAATAATAGTGAGCTATATACAAGTGGATGGAAGATATATGGATGTTGTGGAGAAGGGAATGACAAAGAGAAGTTGGGTACCCTAACATTGATAGATGTAGATGTGCGAGGATAGTAAACAAGAGTATAGGATAAGTAGGGAGAAGCATGGCGATAGTGTGAGGACATATGTGTGTGATGCAGGAGCATCCTTGGGCTTTTGAAAATCTTGCATCACCCAAAAATATTTCCTTTCAGTTTTATTCATGTTTTCAGTTTTCTATGTTTTTGGTGGCGCTCCTTGGTTTTATCGTTTGATGCTACTAACTTGAGGGTTTTTTCAAGACATCATATTTTACTTATGTCTGGGTTCATAACTGAATTGGATACTTTGTTGTGGATATATTAAATATTCTTGGTTATTTTTGTGTGTTCTTCATATTCTAACGGTCAATTGAGGTTTTTTGATCTCATGAAGCATTTTCCTGATCGACGGAGCTTGGCGACAAACATCTTGATGTTCTTGGATCTTTGGTTGATGTATCTCTTGGACCACACATCATTTCTACATATTGGCCATGAGATATTTATGATTTTATTCCTTTCTTATATTGTTGTATTATGTTTTCTTAATCTTGGAAAATGTAATTGATGTGGCTGATATATGAGTCGTGAAGGGAAATGAGGCTCTTGATCATTGTTTAGGGGTAGTTTTCAAGGGATAACCTTGGAGGGTTAGCATTAGGGTTTAGTTTGAGATTTCTGTTGTAATCACACATGTATTTTGAAAGTTTTGTAATCTGACTATTGCAGGCCAATGTGATATAAATATCTAATTCTATGATAATGCAAAGATATATTATAGCATATTGATTATCTATTCTTGTTTCTGAGTTGGTTGTTTCTATTGTGTTGACTCTAGCTACATGGTTGGAGCATCTCCATTAGGGAAAAATTTGGCCATAACTATGTTAGATGGTATTAGAGAAATTTTGATGTTCCTGTGTTAGCAGATCAATTTCCTGAGCTTGTGAAGCCTTAGTTAAATTTGTTGTCGGGTGGTAGAGTGTAGATTTGGTTTGCAGTGTGGAGGACCCTTGCAAGGGGATCTAAAAGGAAATTTTTTCTAGTTAAGAACTTTGTTTGGATTGTTGGGACATATCAAGGGTGAAAAAATCACTGAGTTAGAGGCATGTTGCAAGTGTGTTAGATAGATCACCAGATTAGAGGTAATTAACACCTTGTAATCATATCACTGAAGCTGAGGTAGTTGCACCTCGGGATTGGAAAGATGTTTCCTAGAAGGATGAACTCTAGAAGACTAGAGAAAATGATGGAGGACTTCCAAAATGAGATGAGAAATGAGGTCCAAAATGTATTGACTGGATTGCGAAGGAATCCTGAGACTGAAGAGGAATATGAGGAAGTTGCTAAAGATCTTGAGATTGTAGATGCTAAGATCCCTGCAAGTGAAGAAAGATTGTTGAGGGATATGATGTACGCAAGTAAAATTCATAGGATGGATATTTCAATTTTAAATGGTTCATTGTGGTACATGAGGAGCTTGGGTAAACAAAATCTAGTAAAATCTTGGGTAAAAAGAATCTTGTGGCACATGAAGAGAAGACTACTGATGAACATGTGAAAAGTATGGTGGAACCTAAGATGGGAGAATCTCTTATGCTTAGGAGAACCATGTTGAGTAAGAAGGAAGTTGAAACTATACAGAGGAGGAATTTGTTTAGGATCGTTTGCAAATTAGGAGGTAAATATTGTAAAGTTGTTATGGATAGTGGTAGTATTAATAATTTAGTATCATAAGAGATGGTGTAGAGGCTTGGCTTGAAGAGGCGTAAACATCCTTGTCCTTATGGGATAAGTTAGTTTTTAGATGATCACTTGGTTGAGGTGAAAGAATAATGTTTGGTCAAATTTAACATTGGACCTTACATAGATGAGGTATTATGTGATGTGGTATCTATGAGTGCTTGTCATGTTCTATTGGGAAGACCTTTGCAATATGATAGGGGAGATATTCATGATTGCAGAAGAAATTTTGTCATAATAGAGAAGGATGGGAAGAAGTTTACTTTGGTTCCCTTGAAGGAGGCAAAGGGAAGGAGTGCAAGGAATCTAAGCATGTAAATAGTTACTGTTCAGAGAAGTAGAATCCAGAGGTCGGTATGGATCAAAAGAAGGATCTCGAAGGTAAAGTAGAGAACAAGTTGGTATCTAATAACAAGAAGAATAAGGTGAAGCAAAAATAGACCATGGCTACTAATCAGATGAAGGCTTGTAGCAGAGGTAATTCAGTTGTGTGAAAGAAAGGAGGCAGTGGTAAGCATGCTTGTACAAATGTGAGATATGACAAAGTAAGTGCAGATAAGACTAGGCTGATGGATCTGATAGAAGTAAGAACAAAAGTGCAGAGATAGAAAGCTGCAGACAAAGAGGACATTTGGATCAAGAATGAGCATGGGATTTATGTCCCAAGTATTTTCATATGTTCATAAGTTATTCTTATGGAACATCTTCTTCTCACTATGGGTGTCTGATGCAAGATCATCCTTGGTTTGTTGACAATCTTGCATCACCCAAAAATAATCCCTTTCAATTTTTTTCCTATTTTCAAATTTCTGTGTTTTTGGTGGCATTCCTTGGTTTTAGATCATTTTCTAATGCAAACATGAGGGTTTATTCTAGACATCATATTTTACTTATGTCTGGGTTCACACCTCAATTGGATACTTCATTGTGGAGATATTAAATATTTTTGATTAGTTCTGTATGTTCTTCATGTTCTAACAGTCAATTGAGGTTTTCTAATCTCATGAAGCATTTTCCTAATTAACGAAGCTTGGTGACTCATATCACAATATTCTTGGATCTTCGGTTGATGTCTCTCTTGGATCACGTACCATTTCTATATATTGGCAATGCGATCTTTATGATTTGGGTCCTGATCTATATTATTGTATTACGTTTTCTTATTCTTGGAAAATGTAATTGATCTTGCCAAGATATGAGTTGCGAAGGCTCTATATATTGAGTATCTTGATCTTTGTTTGGGGCCAGTTCTTAGGAGATAAACTTAGAGGGTTAGCATTAGGGTTTAGTTTGAGATTTCTATTGTAATCAGTTATGTATGTCAAAAGTTTATAATCTTCCTGTTGCATGTTAATGTGATGTAAATATATGATTCTATTATAATGCGAAGATCTGTTATATCATGTTGATTGTCTATTCTTGTTTATGAGTTGGTTGTTTATGTTGTGTTGACTCTAGATGCATGGTTGTACCATCTCAATTAGGGAAAACTCCAGCTATGACTGCGTCAGTGTGGAGTTGGTAATAGTGTAATCAAATAAAAATTACCATGATTATATGAGAGACGAGTCATAAGCTATGCCTAATGGGTTTCTAAGAGAGATACAACTTGAAGATAGAGTGAGATATGAAAGACTTAGGTTACATGAGGTGAGTATGGATAACCGTCAAATTTGAGAAGGTTAGGCTAAAATAAAGTAAGGATATATCTTATAGTGACATAGATAACTTGTATAGAGATCTTGATAATATAAGGTAATATAGGGATATAAATTATAACAATAAATATATACTACATATAGAGATTAATGTTGTGATGGTGAAGTTAAAGGCATAGACATAGGTGCAAATATATAATGGAGAACATTCTTAGCTAGGTGGATTCAGGATAGAGAGGGACTTCTAATAGGTATATTTTTGTTGGGCTTAATTATATATACAATGTTTTCAAGAAGAGATATATTATGCTCAAGAATCACTACGTCAATAGAGATTGACACACATAGCCATGAAAATGGCTAGGCTACAAAAGTAGGTTGAGTATGGAGTGTGAGGTGGATTAAAAAAAATGACTTAATGACCAAGTCATGCCAATATGGTAGAGGTAAATAATATTTGTAAAGAGAGTCTCCATCAAATTAGGAAATATTTTTAGGATAGGGAGGATAAATTTAATGTTGGTAATATAACCTCAATCATCACATATATTGGAAACATATTTTTTATACATATATTTCTCCTAGTTCCTTCAAGCTCGATTTATAATTTAATTTTGAGGATGGGACACATTGTGTCATGATTTTTTGAAATGTATTAAATGATATTATTATGGATTTAGTGGTGATACATGTAATGGTTATGCATATGTATAGTTTATATATATTACCTTTATATTTATGATATTATTTTGATGATGTATTTGTTTGGTTATGTTTATCTAAATTCATAGATAATTATGATAAAATTATTATAGTGATGAGATTCTTGGACTAACAAATCTATATAATGGGATGTGATGATTATTTTATTTTGATGGTGCGATTACAATTATGAGATTCTTATTCTAACAAATCTATATTGTTATATAACTGTAATTCATAATGTGCTACAATTATATGGATGTAGATATTTGAGATTGATAAGATGCTTAGATTATTTTGTGGGTATTATGTGTATGCGAATGATTTATATTTTATTATATGGATGGTTATATATACATTTTTATTTTTGTTCAAGGTACATGTGAGAGAAAAATGATTAGAATAGATTCAAATGAAGTGAATGGATTAATAAGAATAATTCACAATATAGATTATGTAATAATAGATATGGGGGAGATAAGAAATCAAATATTAATTATGCTTAATGAGTGATTGGAAGGATTGATGAGTGACTAGTGTAAATTTCTTTGTTAAATGAAAAACAACTGTATTTGATATAGCCATAAATTTAATGCACCAAGATATAGAGATCTAGGTCATAATGTATCCAATACATTAACAAACTCACCAAACCATAATAGGATGTCCTATTACTTATAAGCCATTTAATGCCATTGTAGGGTCTACTTGTAAGTCCTAGCCTTCATGTGACTAGTATTATTCCTTTCTCCCTTTATGGGCTCTATTTGTGTAATTTTATTTAATTTTATTTATTTTTTGGTTAAAGTAATTTGGTTTAATCATGTTTGATGATAGTAATATTATTTTGAGTTAGATATCCTATTCAATTCATGTATCATTAATATGGGCCTTCAATTGTGTAAATTATATGTTATTCAAATAGGATAAAAAGAAAGATTAATTTTTTTAATGATACTATAATCAAGAGGTTATTTTTCATTTGATTATTTGTTCATAGACCCCAAGAATGCAATACAACATGATCAACTAGATTACAATACAATAACTGATGGATTCAAGTAGAATTCAATTGATGAGTACAATGTAGATATGCCTACTTATATAGGCAAGGAAATAAGAGACCATGATAAGGAGGGCATAAATTATCACCCACACAAGGTGGAATCACATGTCTATTAATTTTATGAGATCCAAGATTACTGAGAGGGGGGGGGGGAGTGAATGAGTAATCTAACAATTCAAACTTTTCATTAACCATTCAACCATTTGCATAAATAGACATCCATTTCATGAAAAACTAATCAATAAAGATAAATATCCATAACCATGCAACACAATGACACCAATATTTTTCTCATGGAAAACCAACTGGGAAAAACCATGTGTGGGGATGAAATCACAAAAATTTGCACTCTTATGAAGTACGCCTGGTTAAGAGCTTAGCCCTATTAAAATCTTACAAATGCTTGATTAAGAGAAAGACCTTGTTAGGAGTCACCTAGTCAAGGGATTTACCTTTAGCCTTGTTAGGAGATTTACCCTGTTAGGATTAAACCTAGTTAAAGGATTTCAAACCCTACTTAAAGAGTCACCCGGTTAAAGGATTTATAATTCAGACCTGTTAGGATCTACCCGACTAAGGGATTTAGCCTGATGAAGCTGTTAGGAATTAACAAGTAAATGATTTGAGAAAAAAAACTTCTCCTCTTCTAGTACAGATCCAATTCAAGCTCTATATTTCCTTCACATGCAACCAATCCAAACCCTAAGATCACACAACTGCATTCATGTTCTCTCTCTTCTACTCCATACTTCTCATAATATGTCACTTTACATATTTATACATTAAAATATTATTAGGGAATTTAACCAACTTAAAAAATGTATTACAATTGTTCCCACTCAATGAAAAAACCCTAAAATGTGTTAACAATCTAGAATGCATGCTAAAAAACTTAGGTCGGCTATAAAATTCACCACATAATGATTTGACACCAAAAAGTCAAACCACAACACACTTTCTAATGTTCCTACACAACTACAAGAAATTTGATCATAATGATCATAAGAATGCCAAATCATCAGCCCTCATCAATCCTCAACACCACCACGATCCTTGAAACACATAATCACTTATCGCAAGTAGATACAACATCATCGGTCAAGGATTTGACTGACTATTCTAAGAACTTTAAATTGTACTGAAGGACCTTTCATCAATAGAAGATTGGTCTTCTATTCATCAAATCATGATGTGTTCACAACAACAAGACCATAACATAGTCAAGATAAATATATCATGACCATAAAACATGAATCCAAACCCATTTGATACAATTATCAAAACATTCCTTCTTGGCCTCATCCTGTTCTTCATGTTAACCTGACAACCTTTAATCAAACATAGCTCACACCATACATAAGAAAAACTTGTGCAGTCATAGATGTAGAATCTAGAGACATCACTTACTCTTCCTTTATGATCCCACACACCAAATCTTACCATAGATTTGGATCCAACCTCTTGAACACACATCAACATAATAGGCACACTACCAACCAACAAACACTAAGTTGACATCAATGAAAACATCATAACTGATCAACCAATCATCATATTTTCATTAAACACATACTCAACTTAACTCTGCATCAGTTATGCCAACAATGTCCACCAAAGGTGGATCATCCTCCATTGTCCAATGAAGTATGTGCAAGATGTGGAGGATGATAATGTGATAAGCTCACTAAAGGTGGAGACAACACATAAAGTAGAATGAGATAACTACTATCACCACTTAAAGTGGAATTTATCCTACACCATGTGAAAATATAAGTGCAAAATCCTAAGTCTCTTGTATACAAACTACAATTTATGCATTATCATAAGTAAGAGTAAGTAGAGTGTAATTAGGTGAATTTTCAGTTACACCAAAAAATCTATAGGTCTCTAGCTTCTCTACCTAATTTCATATTTGTGTCTTCAGAACTTGTCACCTGCACATACAAAAGAGAGACAATGTTTGGTTTATAGGGGTTTACCTAGGTCCCTAATTTTTTAATTAACCTTGAATTGAATTGAAATGTAGGTGAATTTAATGATATGAAGTATAATTGTAAATATTATACATTAAACTTGATAATGTAATGCTATTTTAATGTGATCACAAGTGTTGATGCAATAATGTATAATGATAAGACATAAAGGAGATCAATCAAAAAAACATGCTTTCATGAAGGTTATTGTAATTTGTTTTTGGGGGGGTGAATCGGTAATCTACAAAATAAAACAACTTTACAACTACTTAAGCTTTAATCACCATTCACAAGATTAACCTTAATAGCAATTGATGAAAAAATTAAGCATCCAAGATCATCCTCAAATTTGACAAATAGATTTATCTCATGGAAACCCAAATAGGTAAATTACCATGGTGGAGATTAGTGTTGGAATTAATGGGAAGTGTGTATTGAGAGGGGAGGGGCGAATCAGTACCTCTAAAAATTTTGCATCCTTTAATCAATTAACCTTTGTGTAATCAATTGTATATCCATTCATCTGATCTATACTATCTTTATGTAAGTTATATCAATTCATAAAATTAACATACATGTGAACATTCATAGAAACATTCATGAAATTAATTGACACATAACACAAGATATGATATCACAGAAAACTCCTGTTAGGAAGTAAAAACTGCGGCGGGGATGACACCCACAAAATCTTTAGTATCTGTAGATTGGAAGGGGCCAGTTAAGGCTTACAATTTGATCACTTCTGATGATCTACCTGGTTAAGAGTATCTATGGAGACCTGTTAAAGTCTACTCGATTAAGAGCTTTAGAAAAACTGTCGAGTGTGCACTCAGTTAAGAGATTTTTAGTTAGACTGTTAAATCCACCTTCCTTGAAAGGATTTTTACACTTTGTCCCACTTGTTAGAATGATAGAAAATTACAATTTGACCTGGTATAATGCAATATAATATTGCTAATAGAGATCCATTTAAGTTTACATGAATAAGATTATCACCTAATGTGATTGAATAATACCTCTGATTCTCGGTAGCCTCTGTTCTTGGTTCTTGCTAACCAAATTCACCTTTTGTTGTTCTGGTTATTGAAACTTTCAACCTAATCCTTAGATGTTCTTGTAAGCTTCATTCATCCTCTCTTCTATATTCACACATGTATAATGAATGATTGCATCATCTATTTATAAGATGGTTTGACATCATCAAGTTTCATGAAAAACAATATTAACTCTAAGATTAGGTTTACAACTTTTACCTTGATCTCCTAGTCTATGTGTTTTAAATCAATTAGACTAATTAAAACACTTACATTCATGTTTCTTGTCCCTAAAGAATTGGTTTTAAAAACAAATCAAGATTCTATAAATAGAATAAGAATGTTTTATCTGACGTGGAAGTCAGATCCACTTTTTGCGGGCTGCACCTGACTTTCAGTTTCTGACGGTCAGTTATGCTCTAAAATCAATTGGCTATCTTTCAGGTTCCTTTTTTGAACTATTCTCTCAGTTTTCTCTTTAATTGTCTCTCGGTTTGCACTATATCTTGCATGTTGGGTTCCTCTTGATGACATGCAACTGATTGAATGTTTGAAGATGTTAAGTTGATCATCGAAATGCAGAAGGATAATGCAAGACATTAAATTAGTTAATGGATTATATTGTCATTGATGTCAACTTGATATAATCAAAGTGTCAAATAATTTAGAGAAAGAGAAAGAGATTATAATTTCAGTAATGCATAAAAGAAAAGCATTCATAATATGACTTCAAACACCGACAGTCAGTGGAACACCGACGGATAGAGATCACCAAAAGTCAAGTCATAGTGATGCATGAGCAAGAACACTGATGAGAATTACTGATGAGCGAAATCACAAGAAGAATTGATGACTAGAAAGAAACATAGTGTAAACCAATGGAGAAGCCCGAGGAGAACTAGAGTGTTGACCAAAGCTATCAAAGAGTTGAACACCAAAATTAACTTGAGTTTAGAAATGACAAAATATCTAGCTGGCAGAGCTAAATATGGAGTTAACTAATAGTTATATTTGTTTTCATCAACAAGTTAAAGCTAGAGATAAGTAAGGGATTTAAAGCTGTTTTGTCCAGTTGGCAAAAATATCTCAACGAGATAAAACATGAGTTTTTCTTTAAATCTAATTGGCGAGAATTGTGGATCACGCCAAGATCAAGAAAATCAAGAACCTAACAATGGTGATATCATTTCTATAAAGAGACAACTCAATTCATTACGAATTGGTGTGGTGGGTGAATGAATGAAAAGAGGATGATGAAGAGAAACTGATGAAGAGAAACTTCATACAGTCCTGATCAATCAAGCTGAGAAAAGAGCTAAAGTTTTCTATAAAAACTGAGAAATAGAGCACAACATCACTGAGAAGAGTCATAGTGGAGCAAAGGTATAAATTGAGATATATTGATCAAAATAATTTTATGAGATTACAATAGATATGAAAATCTACAAGTATAAGTTGTATATGTGAATAGATCATATTGTTTTAGTTTAACCATTGATTTAGAAAGTCTCTTAACCGAGAGGGATTTAAAGATCCTTTCTATATTGAGATACATCCCAAGGAGTATAAAAATTTTTGATTTTGAAGATAGCATGAGATCCCAGATACCTATTGATAGGCCAAGTGAGTGTTTGATCAAGGAAGGTAGCATAGAGATGCCCGATATCAAGTGACAGACTAAACTTTTAAATTCTCTAACAAGGTCACACCTAACAGTGTGTTTTTAACCTTTAACAGGGTTGGCTCTTCATCGAGCTCACTTTAGAAGAGTGAAAATTTTGGGTTACCGGTCCCAAGTGGTTTTTCCCTTAATAGGGTTTCCATGTTAAAAATCCATGTGTCAATGTGTTTATGAGTCATTACTTTAGTATTTTGCATTACACATAACTTAACTGGATTGATCGGTATACTCTAGATAATTTGCTGTCTTTCGGTAAATTAATAGACTGCTATTCAGTAAACATATAGTAGAAGGTTTTACAAAGCATTCCAAGCAGTAGTAATTTGATGTAAGTATTTGGAGGCATTCATCTTGTAGGACTGAAGATAACTAGAGGATTAATATTGTGGTACTAAGTTTTTGGGTTGATTATTGGAATATTCTTGAGGCCATTGATTCACCCCCCCTCCCAGTTATTACTAACAATTGGTATCATAGCTTGTGTGATTAGAAAGGGAGTTTAACAACTCAAGTAAAAGATCACAAGATGAACAGATGAGATGTGACCAAGTTTAATAAAGACAAATTTGCATCATGGCAAAGTAGAATAAGACTCCACCCATCAGGTATTGGAAATTATATTGTTCAATACTTAGATACTGAATATGTGTTGCCTATATGACCTCACACTCTTGAGCAATTAAGAGAAAAGCATGAGCATAACTACATGATGATAGAACTTGCATCATCACTCTTTGTTGCTGAGTTTGAAGATGTCAAAACTTGCACCTCTGTAAAGAAAATGTGGGATAAGTTAAAGCTGGTAGATGGAGGAGATGCCAATATACTAAGAACGATGGTAGAAAGCCAAAGAGGAAGGTTTGATGACCTAAGAATGAAAGATGGAGAAAACATTACTCAGTATAGCTGTAGAATCAAAGAGGTAGTAAATTCTATCCAAGGAGTTGGAGGTGTACTTGAAGAGGAGATAGTGGTAAGTAAAATCTTAAGAACCTTATTGCATGAATATGCTATTAGAGTTTCTGCTATTCAAGAAATGAGAGCAGTTGCAAACAATACAGTTACTCTAGATAGTTTGATTAGTAGACTAATTTCATTTGAGATGAACAAATTTGATAATAGTGTCTTACCATCTATTGAATCTACATTCAAATATTCTCTAAAGATAAGTAACTCAAGTCATAGACATGCTGTTAGAAATGATAGTGATAGTGATAATGAGGATCAAGGACTTGATGAGATTGAAGCACTTATGGCCAAAAGATTTCAGAGAGGCAAAGGTAGATACAAAGGTAAATTACCACTTGTATGTTTCAATTGTAAAGAGGTTGGACACTTTACTGCAAGATGTCCAAACTGAAGAAAAGATGACAGAGGAAATGCCAGATCATATGAGAAGAAGTTTGATAAAAGTGATAATAGAGATTACCGAAGCAACTGAAAATTTGACAAGAGAGATACCCGAGACTACAAGGAAAAAGGGAAGAAATCTTGTTACCTAGCTGAGAATAGAGTTGATGACACCGACATTGAATCAGAAGAATACATCAAGATGGTATTTGTAGCCATGAAGGATGATTCAAACAAAGATGAATAAGGTATGTATAAACTGCACTCATATCTAAAGTTAGTAAAAATGACGTCTGGATCATAGATAATGAATGTACTCACCATATGACTGGTGATAAACAAAATTTTGAGACTTTTGAATACTATAATGGTGGTTCAGTGAGAATGGGAAATGATACACCTTGTCCAGTTGAAGGTAAAGGAACCATAATGTTGAATAACCTTATAAAATGTGAAAATGCATACTGGGTAAAAGGACCGAATTACATTTTGGTAAGTGTTTCACAGTTGAACAATTTAGGTCACAGAGGAGCATTTGACTGGTGATAAACAAAATTTTGAGACTTTTGAATACTATAATGGTGGTTCAGTGAGAATGGGAAATGATACACCTTGTCCAGTTGAAGGTAAAGGAACCATAATGTTGAATAACTTGATAAAATGTGAAAATGCATACTGGGTAAAAGGACCGAATTACATTTTGGTAATTGTTTCACAGTTGAACAATTTAGGTCACAGAGGAGCATTTGAAAATAAGAAGGAAAAAATTTACAATGAATCAGGAAAATTGATTGGTACCGGTGAGCAGAGAAAAGGTAACCTTTTCTATCTTGATGACACTAACACCACTTTTTTAATGGCTAGAAACAAAGACATATGGTTGCGGCACAAAATATTTTGTTAACTTGACAACATGATAAAGATAAGCAACAAAAGGAATGTCAGAGGCTTACCGAGCATGACTAAGCCCGAGCATATCATGTGCAAGAATTGTCAAAAAGGTAAGATGAAAAAGTCTAGTCTCAAGAGTAAAACTCATACATCTACTGCAATTCTAGAATTAGTCCATATAGATCTATGTGGACCCATGAGGACAAGGAATTACTATGGAGATATGTATTTTATTCTCTTTGTTGATGATTTTTCTAGAATGATGACAGTCATGTTTTTAAAAGATAAATCAGAAGCATTTAAGATGTTCAAATGGTATAAAGCAATGGTAGAAAAACAAAGTGAAAATAAATTGAAATGATTAAGGTGAGATAAAGGAGGGGAATTTACTTCAGAAGAATTCACTAACTATTGCAATGAGCATGGAATTAAAAGATAGGTTTCTGCACCGAGGACACCACAACAAAATGGAATTGTTGAAAGGAGAAACAGATCAATTGTTGACTGTGTAAGAAATTTGATGATTGAGAAAAGCATCACTCAAATTTTTTGGAGGGAAGATGTCAGTACTGTTGTCTACATGTTAAACATAGTACAATTGAAAAAGGACACAAAAAAGACACCCTATGAGCTTTGGAATGGTCATACACCCAATGTAAGTTACTTCAGAATCTTTGGTAGTCAATGCTATATTTTGAAGGATGATAGAAATAAAAAATTGACCCCAAAAGTGATGAAGGTATATTTCTAGGGTAATCAACCAAAAGAAAGGCCTATAAATGTCTAAAAAAGTCATCTAACAAAATCATTGAAAGTGCAAATGTGAAAATAGATGAATTTATAGAAAAGAATGATAAGGAAAGAAAAAAGGAATCAGAGGATTATAATAGGTTTGTTTATACAGAACCTGACACTCTACCTGAGCAACAATGTGTCACTCCCAAGCATCATAACATTGCACCCGAGCATCAGGCTGCAATTACTGACAATCAAGATAATCCTCAAGATGATGTTCCGAACAATGGAGATGAGAATGAAGGTGAAGAAGATGATCAGAATGATGAAAATAGAGAGGAACCAAAAAATGCCAAGTATGTTAGAAGACATCATCTACAGAATCAAATCATAGGAGACAAAAAGACTAGAACAAGAACAAGAAGTAAGTCATTTAACACCAAATGTTTACTTTGTGATTTTGAGGCTAAATTTGTTAACAATGCACTTGAGAATGAAGAATGGGTCAGTGCTATGAATGAGGAAATGTAATAGATTGAGAAGAACAATACATGGACACTAGTATCAAGACCAGATGACAAGAATGTCATCGGTACCAAATGGATATTCAGAAACAAGCTGAATGAGAATGGAAAAGTCACTAGAAACAAAGCAAGATTAGTATGCAAGGGATATGCACAAGAAGAAGGTACTGATTATAGATAAACCTTTGCACCTGTTGCTAGACTAGAAGGAGTTAGAATCTTACTTGCTTATGCTGCATTTAAAAGATTCAAGGTATACCAAATGGATGTCAAATTTGCATTCCTAAATGGAATACTTGAAGAAGAGGTATACATTGAACAACCAGAAGGGTTTATTGATCCAGACAAGAGAAACATGGTATGTGGACTACATAAAGCCTTGTATGGATTGAAACAAGCACCGAGAGCTTGGTATGAAAGACTTCACTCATATCTCATTAGCATAAAATTTGTTAGAACAAGTGGAAATAGAAATCTGTACTTAAAAGAAGATACCGATGGTAATATTCTGATTGCCAAAATTTTTGTTGATGATATCATTTTTTGGGGAAATGAATTGTTATGCAAATCCTTTTCTAATGAAATGAGCAAAGAATTTGAAATGTCTATGTTTGGGGA
This sequence comes from Thuja plicata, assembly GCA_018584345.1. Lineage (NCBI taxonomy): Eukaryota > Viridiplantae > Streptophyta > Pinopsida > Cupressales > Cupressaceae > Thuja > Thuja plicata. Next base: position 2,341,403 of record MU223293.1, read on the forward strand.
GATCAAATTCTTTCTTGGTCTATAGGTTCTTCAACAAGATGTAGGCATATACATCACCCAGTCTAAATACATCAAGGAAGTGCTGAAGATATTCAAGATGGAAGATTCCAAACCAATTGGAACACCTATGGCTACCGGATGTAAGCTGACAAAAGAAGCCAAATCCAATGAGGTAAATCAGACCTTATACAGATCAATGATTGACAAACTGATGTATGTTGTTCACACCAGACCAGATATAACACACATAGTTTGAATAGTTGTAAGATTCTCTGCTAATCCCAAAGAATCACATATGAATGTTGTTAAGAGAATTCTGAGATATTTGAAGAACACTGAGGACTATGGATTATGGTACAAAAGAGAAGGAAAATTTGAGCTACAAGTCTATATAGATGCTGATTGGGCTAGAAACATTGATGACCAAAAGAGCACAACTGGAGGATCATTCTTCATGAGTGACAGACTTGTGACATGGATCAGCAAGAAGCAAGGATGCATCTCTCAGTTAACTGCATAAGCAGAGTATGTGGCTGCTAATGAAAATTGCTGCAATATTGCATGGATCAAACAATTGCTGAAATGTATAAATATGAAGATCCTTGAACCAGTAATTATCTATTGTGATAATACCAGTGCAATTAACATTTCTAAGAATCCAATCATGCATGCTAAGACTAAGTATATTGCTATCAGGTATCACTATCTGAGAGAACAAGTGCAAGAAAAGGAAGTGACACTAGAATATGTTCAATCAAAGGAACAGTTAGCTGATATATTTACCAAGCCATTATCGAAGGATACATTTGAGTATCTGAGACAGAGACTAGGGGTCCAACCCTTGTCTATCAGCTAGTAATCTGACTGGGAGATTGCATCAGCCTATACAAAATCTGAAGGTCAATCATGTTGATGTAAACATTGAGATGGATAACAATAGACATATCTGTACATAGCAAGGTACAAATCTACACTGAAAATTAGAACATTGTCTTGCTGATGGATAGGGAAATTCAAGGAATATATTATGCAAACGGATGGAACATGATATACATAATTATTTTGTTTGGCATTGTTGTCAAAGGGAGAGAATGATCTCATTATTATACAAAGGGAGAGATGTGTGTGCTAAAAATGTGACACACTTCTATGAGTCATTATATTCAAGATTGCTCAAGAATGAGGTCTCAAATGGTGACTCGTACCTCCCTATTCATGAAGTGCAAGGGTTTGTAATGGAGGCGCTCATTTTATACCTAGTTATGCCCATGCAAGTACACCATGAAATGAGAGATTCAAAGAGTAAGAGAAAGAATACTAGCCTCCACGATCACCAAATATGCATGCAAAGGAAAATGAAAGCTATTCTATATGATAACAATGCATGGAAGGAAACTAATCTATATGATAACAATGCATGAAAGGAAATATGCAAATTAATGTATGAAAGGAAACATGAATCTAAACTAATATGAATCTAATCTAAATGGATTGCCATGGATGCATGAGAGAAAAAGACAAGAAGTAGAAGTTGCATGGTTCAAGCTCAAATGCTCAAACTCTCCTCCAAGATCGCTCTCCAAACCTGTAACATAACAATAGCATAAAAGTGTATCTTCAAATGAGAAGGAGAGGTTTCCTTTTAAAGAGCAATGAACGGTAGAGATTAAGAGGTACAAAGAAATGAGCAATGGTGGAGATTAAATCTTGGTTGATCCATGTGTTCATATCTTCAAAAGGCAAAATCAAAGGCTATGATTAAGAGGCAAAAAACCCACCACTTAGGAATATGTGTGAATAAAAATGAGCTTTATTTATTTTTATTTAATTTATTTCCTTTTTCAACACAAAGAGGGATTTAAGTGGGGGTTTTATTTATTTAATTAAAAGAGGGATTTTATTTTAATTAAATAAGATTATTTTATTTAATTAAAAGGGAGATTTTAATTAAATAAGATAAGATTATTTAATTAAGAGAGATTTTAATTAAATAAGATAAGATTATTTAATTAAAAAGGGATTTTAATTAAATAAGATTATTTTATTTAACAAAAAGGGATTGTTTTCTATTAATTAAATAAGATAATTGATGAAATGATCAAACCTTAGCAAATATTGAAATAATTGAATTAATTGCGATTTGATCAAGGAAATTGATTTGAATTGAAAATGTTGCAAGACATTGATTCAAGAAATTTGATAAATTGATTCTGTCATTTGATAAATTGAAGAATGGGGGCCCATAGTCTAGGTGACCATTTTAGGGTGCATACATTTCCCGTCTTTGATTAATGTGTGATCTCTATGGGAACACATGTAGTCAAAGAATGAATTTAAAGTGTGAGATCAATTTGGGATCACAAAATAACCCAGACGTGTGATCGACAAATGGGAACACACCAGGAAAAAGATAAGCTAATTGAAAAAGACAAGGTCAACACCCCTGTAAATAGGTAATTGACATGTCCAAGATAAGAATCTCAAGCAAGGATGCCCCAAGCAGAGTAATTGATAGGATTGATAAAGCTAAATCAAGGATTGAAATTTGATAGGTACTACCCCCTCGTAATCAAAATTGAAATGAGATAGAGGAGGAACAAAAAATTGATAAATTTGATCAAATCAAACTAAAGATAAGGTTCTTGATGTAAGATGAAAGATATAAGGATCACAAAACCAAGGTAGATCATCAAGCATGAAATATTATGCCCCAAGGTTGAATTAGAAGAAAAGAAGTGGGGTGAAAGCGAATGGAAGATAGAAGTTTAGAAGAGGTGGAAAGAAATGGAGAGAAGAAAGAGAATTTGCCTTAAGAAAGAGAATGCCCCAAAATCAATCAACTGTTTAAGATAGAAAATTTTGATTGAGATCACGAAAGAAAATAAGGAAATGAAGATAAAACATGACAACAGTTGATTAAAATTCCACAAGAAATATGAAGGAAACCCTCTCAAACTCATAACACAACCTAAAATGCAAACTAACATGAGGTCTAACAATGCAAGCTACATGAAAATGCAAAGGTGTACTTACAATAGAGAAACTATAACATAGGATTTTGTGTTCATCATTCATTAGAGAATGTTAATGAACTTATTTTCATCATTGGGTCATTATTAACAGACTTCAAAAAATCACACAATCATCACTAGTCACAAGTGCAACTATGAAGATATGAATGTGATTTATATTAGATTAGAATGTGGAAAGATTCTAACATAAGAATCAAAGACATAAAGGTCAAGATGATTGTGATGTTAGCTTACCCAATTTAATGTAGAAAAACCACACTCGCATCAAGGCATAGATGTTAGGATGACCATAAGAATGGTTGTGCAAAAATAGTCAAGGATGATGCCTCAAATCTCCTAAGTGTTTCAAGGGAGAAACAAGAGACACTCAAGAGATTCAAGACCACACCCACAAGCATAAAGAAAATAAAAATATGCCCCATGCTCCAAGTCCTCTAGCTATACATCCCAAACCAAATTCTCGCAAGTAGGTAAGATCACATGACAAATCTGGGAAAGACCAAACCGGTAAGTGTCAAAAAACACTTCATGTCAGGGGTTGTATTGAAAAATATAGTTCAGGTGGTGTTGAAAAACACCATTTGTGAGGCATCCTAAAGACTAACGCATCCAAGAGACCAACGCTAACACAGTTATGCCCCCTAGACAAAGACAAAGACCAATTCCAGACCAAGGAAACAAGGACAAGGTATGATGGAGAAAGGCTAAGTATCAAGGAAACACGGTAAGAAACAAGGGTGCAAAGGCCTCAAGTAGAGCTCATTTCCAGGTTTTCACCACTTTGATTTTATCTAATTTTTGCTACCAAGGTGCCTATTTCCAGGTTTTCACCAAGGCACTTTTTTCTATTTTTTTGAATTTTTTGATTGTTTTTGTATTTTTGGAATATATAATTTTTTTGGAGATACATCAAAGTGCCTATCACTAGGTTTTGACTAAGATGATCATTTTCTTAGGACATTTTCTTATCTTTATAATTTTTGACAATATATCATTTTTTTGGATTTTTTTTAGGATCAATAATTATGTACAAAGGATGCCCCCAGACATAATGGGCATCATGGATAGAAATTCTTCAGGTGCAAGAAATTGATAGGATCATAGAGTTTCTCTCCCTCTGCTATAGACAGTAAATAAGCATCTGACCTAAAAGCTGCTGTAATAATGTAAGGTCCAAGCCAATTAGGTTCAAATTTGCCCTTTTGATCTCTATGTTGTTGAGTCTTAGGATTTTCACGTAGGACAAGATCTCCCACTTGGAATTCTCTAGGGCGAACCATTTTGTTGAAGGCTTTGGACATGCACTTTTGATAAACCCTCATTGGTTGTCATCGCTCATTGATAAGTGGCTCCTGCATTTTTTAATCCAAAAGGCATAATGTTCCAACAATAGGTACCCCATGCACAAGTGAATGCAGTCTTCTCTTGATCTTCAGGAGCTATCTTAATATGATTGTATCTAGAAAAACCATCCATCAAGGAATATATCTCATAACCCGTAGTCATATCCACTATCATGTCTATATTGGGAAGTGGAAAGTGATCCTTTGGGTATGCTGTATTGACATCTCTAAAATCTATGCAAACTCAAATGGATTTGTCATGTTTGGAAAATGGTACAATGTTTGATATCCATTCAACATAGGCAATAGCTCTTATGAATCCTGCACCAAGGAGTTTTTCTAATTCTACTTTGACTAGGAGAGTTATATGAGGATGCATCTTTCTCAATTTTTTCTTAATTGGTTTGACACCCGGGGCTATGGACAAGTGATGCATGATAAGATTAATGTCCAACCCTGGCATATTTGAATAAGTCCATGAAAAGTTGATCTTCTTTTTCTATAAGAACTTAGTGTAGGCTTCTTTTTCTTGTGGTGACAAAGATTCAGCCATGTGTACGATCTGCAGAGCCTCATCTGTACCCAAATTAATTGCTTATGTTGGTTCAATAAGCAATGAAGATCAATCTTGAAAGTAGCTAGGGAGACGATCAAGTACCTCATCCTTATGCACTTCAGAGAGGTTTTCACCCTTGGATATGTCATTTATTTTTACTTTTTTTAGTTTTGACACTGCCACGCAGTGGTTTTTGCCATCAGAACTCGTATTCTTTTGATTTTATTTTCTTTTTATCTTGTGACTAAGGTACTTGATGTCTATTTTTATCATGCTGGTAGCTGGTTCACTGGTGGAAGAGACTATAGGTTCAAGGGAATTTAGGTAACATGCTATCTCATAATCATTTTGAAATGTTAAGAGCTTAGGTTCTTGATAGCGTTGGGACCAATCAATGAGGTCAGAATGAACAAGAGGCAAGTCAACAAATGGTTCAAGGTTATAAATGTGAGTGATATTATCACTGGTGACCAAAGAGTCGAAGTCAGTGGAGTATCCTTCTAAGCTACCCAAATTATGATTTGTCCTAGAAAGTAAAGAATCATCCACTAAGGGAACATGTGGGTTCAAATCCTCTAATCCTACACGTGAATCGTCAGCTACCTCCAGTTGAGAACTATAAGTGTGAATGACATCAAAATCCATGTCAACTGTGGAAGGCTCTGAGAAGGAGTCCTATTCATACTCATATGAAATTGTGTCTAAACTACGACTAGGATTCTTACACCATAAGGGTTTGGGACATCTTGATGTGGAAGGTCTAGTGTCATCAAGAGTAACACCTTCTCTTTCCATTAAATGAACAAGATTCTTTCATTGACATTCTTTGAAAGGATCTTCTACATCTGATTCTTGTTCTAAAGTTGAAACCAACTTATGAGCGACCATAATATTTGAATCTCCCCAGAGGAGTTTAGTGGAAGGGACCCAATCTTCACACATGTCTTGCTAACTTGTCAAACTAGGTATGTATTCTAGTTCATCTTCACTATCCAACTTATCAAGGATAGGAGTAGCGTGCTTGTTGCGATTTGCAAAGCCTTGACCAACTGGCTTCTTGGACTTGCGTCCAAAAAGAGCATGATCAAGAGGTTTGGCTCTAGCATCCAATATGTGATTAAGAGGGCCATGTCCAGGATAGCCCATATGTCTAACAAAAGTATACCCTCATCTGTAATCCTTAGGAGAGGGAGAGAAGTTCTCATTATGCATATATTTCTCTTCTCTATAGATCCAGTCTCTAATAAATGTCTCTTCTTTCTCATGTTGAATAGGCACTGAGGATTCTACAAATGTGCCAAATAAAGTCATAGCTGAAGAGGAGGGTATCTTTGCTTTTGAAGGTTTTCCATAAGACTAAGGTGAGATTGGTAATTTTGTGAGGGAGTTGAGTTGATACCCCCCCATGCCAAGGTCTACCAAATTGAGCTTGTCTTTACATATAGTTAAGGTTGCATTGAAGTCTTTTGCTTCTGTATTGAGGGGAACATGAGTTCCTACTGAAATTGAATTAACAGATAAAGTGTTATCCCCTAGTACACAAATCTGTATTCCATTATAAGGGAACTTAAAAAACTAATGATAGGTAGACAACACTGATTGCATATCATGAATCCACGGTCTACCAAGTAAGATATTATACGCAAGGGGGCCAACATCAACTATTTGAAATAAAATATATTTTTCAACAGGGCCAATCCTTACAGGAAGGATGGAAAACCCCTTGGAACTTATTTATGCCTCATCATAGGCTTTTATAGTAATCCTTTTCCTGGTATCTATGAATTTTTTAGAATAACCCAACTCTTTCAAAATACTAAAGGAACAAATATTGAGCCCAACACCCCCCTCTATCAACACATGCCTAACACGGGTTCTGTGGATCATGACCTCAATATGAAGAACAAGATTGTGTGGGTGGCTCAAAGCTTTATCATCATCCTCAAAAAAGGTAAGGTAGTGAGGGCTACAAATGTGGTTAACCATGTTTTGGAATTGATTGACATCTAAGTTGTTGGGGATGTTTTCCATGCGCAAAACATCCTCAAGGACTTTCTTGTGTCTCGGAGACAACTCTAAGAGATCAAAGATCAAAATTTGAGCTCAGGTTCTTTGCAACTGATCAACAAGACTATAGCTTGACTTAGGATTAATTCTTGGTTTCGAGGTGACATTCTTGGATTCCACTTGCTTAGGTTTACTTGATTGACTAGAATTGGGTCCTCTAATGACAATGAGACCTTGATTTCGTGTGACAACATTGAGGGCTTGCGATGACACTATAGAGTTAGGACCCCTTAGCACCACGATGGATTATTCATCAAAGATAGGAGGAGAGTCCACATCTAGATCATAGCCATAGGGATCTTTACCCCTCATCATATTGAAATTTTCTTCTACAAATTCAAGCATGTTGATAGTATTCTTCACTTCTGTGTAAGTGTAATTGATCTCAGCTTTTCCATTCTTAACTTTAGAGGTTTCCCCCTTTTCATACTTGGGCAATGGTTCTTTTAATGCTTTATGATCGGCATTGGTGTTCAATCCATCTATCTTAAGTTTTCCATTTTCAATGAGATCTTGAATAATATGCTTGAGTTTCCAGCAATTTTCAATGTCATGTCCAATACCATTGTGAAACTTGCAAAAGGATTTCTCATCCCACCAATGTTGCTTAACATAAGGTATATAATGTTTCATGGGATCTTGAGGATGTGCAAGGTTGTTGGCAATGAGAATTTTCAAGACATCCTCATATGAGTCGCCAAGTTTTGAAAATTGATGTCTTTCTTTCTTAGGCCTATTTTGGTATCTTGGCTTTCTCTCTTGTTGATTAGATTTATTGAGTTTCATGGCTTGAAAAAAACTAGACAAGTGGAGCACATTTTGATCTTTGGTTTGAGAGGAGTCCAAAAATCCATTGTTGACCACTTGTTTGTTCCTATTCCAGTGTGAGTTATTCCCTTTATCCTTGTTAGAGTTGTTTTTATTTTGACCATTGTTGTTGTTGTTTCCATGTTTGGTCAAAATTCCTTGTTCTTTCAAAACATCCTCAATCCTACATGTGGTTTCAACCATGGTGTCAACGGAATAAAAAACCATCTTCCTAACTTCATACCGCATTTTGGGAACCAAGTTGCTAACAAGGATGTCAATCTTTTCATTTTCAGGAATGGTTCTAGAGTATTGAGAGCATTTTCATCTCCACCTTTGCAAGAAAGTGACAAAGGATTCCCCTTGATTTTTATTTAGGTTACATAAGTCCAACATGGTGATAGATCTTGAAAGGTTGTATGCAAAGTGTTGAACAAATATGTGGAATAGCTCTTTGAAATTCTTAATAGGAGGAGTTATGTTGGTGAACCATTCCATCGCTTGACCCTTAAGACTCCTTGGGAACAATCTCATGAGGTACGAGTCATCTTTATGGAACTCAAAACTTGTGGTATAAAATTGGCACACGTGATCATGTGGATCTCCATTCCCATCATACTTGTCATATTGAGGGATCTCAACCTTTCTAGGGAACTCTTTCATGTTAACACTTTTGTCAAAAGGATTTGGACAAATTGAATCAAGTGAGAAATAATTGTTAGGTGCTAACATTTTTCCATCATGCTCTTAAGCTGTTTGGTCTCCTCTTCTTGAGATGGGCCTTTCTTCTTAATATTTTTGTCCACATCAAAGTTGTAGGGGACTCTAGTACCGTTGTTGATTAAACTCTCTAGGAACTTGTCGTAGTTTTTCTCTAAATATTTCTCCACATACTACTAGAAGAGTGGTTCTTGTTGCATTTGCATGAAGTCTTGGGTGGTGAGATCAAAACTTGAGCTACTACCCCCATATTTTGAACTATGATGGGCACATTGTAAAGGTTGGTTTGAGTTCGTAGGAGGTGTTCATCTCCTATAATGATCATGTTTTGAAGGCCTTATTCCTCTAGGGCTAGGAAATCATGATGGTGTCCTTGAATGTCTTCCACTTCATGGAGTCTCAGGAGGAGTGGATGGGGGAGAGTTATTTCCACCACTAACACACATGTTATTAAAATGGTCATTAAGTCTCTGAGCCAAGACTCTATCTTGCTCCTCCTGGAGGGATTTCTTTTCTATTTCCAACAAGGTTTGTCTCTCCAAATCTAGGAGTCTAAATTGTTCTTCCTTTTGAACTTTTTGATCTAGGAAGGCTTTCTTTTTATGCTCTATTCTCTTAAGTCTTTCACTCATGTATCTTGAAGATGTTTTGAGTGGTGAAATTGGTCTTTAATGTCGAAACAAATTATTGGTGTATGATGCATTTACATGAGTGTCATAAAGTTCTTCATCTTAGTTTTCATGTTGTGATTGCTCATCTTGATAGGATTTCCTCTTACCCCTCTCAGCCCTTTGGTGTGCATCTAGATATCTAGTTGAGATAAGGGTGTAAGCTGGTCGACTGTCACGAGAGGAACTACCAAACGAAATGGTTTCTCTATGGTTTGAAAATATGACATCAAGGCATTTATCCATGTATTCCTGCTCTTGTTGAGTCATTATGTAACTCATATCCATATCTAATCAACAAGATTCCAAGGTGTACCCAACTCACTAAGGTGACTCTTGGAATCAAACCAAACTTCTGAGTTGTTCCTAGGTGATTGATCAAATATGGGTTCTTTTCCCTTACATTTTTGGCGAGTTTGAACTAAGGGTAATTGGTTAAAGACTACTTGAGGTCATTTTCCTTGATCTACTTGATATCTTTTTGTAACTGGCATGAAATAAAAATTACTAGGTGATAGGGTGACCCTAAGAAATGTTGGTACCAAACTAGGATAGTAAAGGCATTCACTTGTCCAAAAGAGAGGTGATAAGATAGAATTTTGAAAAAGGTGTAAACCAACACTGCCACAGAGGTGCCCAATGAATGGGTGAATACCCTAACACATATGGATCAAGAGGATGATTTACCCAAGTTATATTGATTGAAATTAAATTTCTATGAAAGTGAATGAACAAGAGATTACCAAAAATCTCCAAGTGTGTTATCGAAGAATCTAAAGGTTTATCTTCTCAATAAGATCAATTTCTAGCTCACCAATTCTGAGCAAGGTCACTTGTGAAATCAAAGGTTACTAGTTCAAGAGGTCAAAATGCAAGGATCCAAAGCATAAAAAAGATTCTAATAGCGAGGTAAGTGACCTAATCTAATCTGGATCAACCAAGGAAGACTGAAAAATGACAGTATAACAAATTGGGCAAGTTGATAGTTTGACACTTAAGAATACATATTTGTTGATCATTTTGATGTTTGTCTTGACGTTTGGTGTATGTTTTTGATGTTTCACTCACACAAAACACATCAAGCCATGTCTACTCATAGAGGGAAACTTAGAAGCTTAGAGGCACAGGCTTCTCCTTACAGTGCACTCACTTCTCAGGCACACCAAGCTTTGAATCCCAAGGGAATCACTTCCCAAAGGACTATTGTCTCTATTAAGAGTCATAAAAGTGTGGGATGTCTTAGTCAGTCTCTGACCTTCCATGCCAACAGATAGAGGGTTTTTGGTCACTAAAACAATGTTTGTAGTCAAGGCATCCATTTAGGTGGTTGTGATCAAGTCATTTTCCCAATTAAGGGGGTTCTCCCAATCCTTTCAAATCAAGGCTTTCACCTTAACAATGTAAGGACTTTAACGCAACACTAGGGTACTAGAGGAGATTTTGGTTGCCACAAAGAATCCACACTGATCCACTATGAGACTAATCATAATGACATTTTTTATGTACCGGTTTGGAAGGGATTGGATTTAGCCTGTTACCGGTTGGGAAATCCACTCTCACTGGCTCTATTAAAGCACTTGGGAGGTAGCCACACTAGAAGAATTATATGAGTTTCTCTTACACCCAAGATCCACAAAGGCAAGGGGAGAGGATACATTCATATAGTTCTTAGGATTACAATCTAAAATACACTTCAAACACATAAGAAAATGACAACAATGCTTCTAGGATTTTGATCATCCCAAGAGGGTGAGAGCATAGTTTCCTAACATCATTGCCATTCCTAAAATACCAAAATAGAAGTTCATTTTAGAAGTCTTGCATGTGGGTTCCTATTGTAATAAAACAAAGTGAAATACAAGCACAAAGTTTAGCATGCTATCAATTAAGGCAACCTGCAAGATGATTTGTTAGTAGTCTTTATTTGAGTCTTGTTTTCAACGTCCTGCAAACCACATGTTAAGCTGTTTCAAAAATAAAAATCAGAAAAACACAGGAAATGACAAACAACAAACAAGATATGCAATGTATTCTCAACTTATGCAAACCCTAGGGTTAGATCTGAAAATCAATTGTTAGGAGCAATAATAACCAACAAATAATCTAAATGAAAACTCATATCATGCATTGAACCATGTGAAAAATAAGTGCAAGCTAATCATTAAATGCTCTTTTTTTTTAATTTTGATTTTTTGACCTAGTCAACAAGATTGGACCTATATGACATGAATTCGGATCCCAAACCCTAAATGCAGAAAAGAGACCCCTATTAAAAAACATAGAGATTTCCAAAAATGTCAGAATTTTAAAAGATCTTTTCATTTGTTTTCTAGGGAGCCATTTTCCCAAAGTAGACTAGTTTTCATAAATAGACCAAATGAGCTATGATATTGCATCCAAATTTAAAACACAAAGAATGGAACCCATGTAGAATTTAAATACCTTTCCGAAAATGTAAATATTTTTGAAAAATATCATGATTTGCCCTAAAAATTAAATTTTTATGAAAAATAAAGAAAAAAATTTAACAACTTCATGATACCTCAGAAAATTCTGAATTTTTTACTGAAGCTTCTATGATATGTCTTCAACTTGCAAAAAAATTCAGACTGAAACTCTAAGCCATTTGGGAGATATGATCAAATCTTTGAAAATCTAGGGTTTTTGTCTCCAAGCAAATCTGCACAAGGGGGTTAGCTCCAAAAATAATTAAAACCAACATGTAAAGGTGGGTTGCCCCACGATGGGTGCCAAAAATGTATGCTGAAAATGTGACACACTTCTATGAGTCATTATATTCAAGATTTCTCAAGAATGAGGTCTCAAATGGTGACTCATAGCTCGCTATTCATGGAGTGCAAGGGTTTGTAATGGAGACCCTCAGTTTAGACCTAGTTATGCCCATGCAAGTACACCATGAAATGAGAGATTCAAAGAGGAAGAGAAAGAATGATAAACTCCATGATCAACAAATATGCATGCAAATGAAAATGAAAGCTATTATATATGATAAAAATGCATGGAAGGAAACTAATCTATATGATAACAATGCATGAAAGGAAATATGCAAATTAATCTATGAAGGGAAACATGAGTCTAAACTAATATGAATCTAATCTAAATGGATTGCCATGGATGCATGAGAGAAAAAGATGAGAAGAAGAAGTTGCATGGTTCAAGCTCAAATGCTCAAACACTCCTCCAAGATCACTCTCCAAACCTGTAGCATAACAATAGCATACAAGTGTATCTTCAAATGAGAAGGAGAGGTTTCCTTTTAAAGAGCAATGAACGGTAGAGATTAAGAGGTAAAAAGAAATGAGCAATGGTGGAGATTAAATCTTGGTTGATCCATGTGCTCATATCTTCAAAAGGCAAAATCAAAGGCTATGATTAAGAGGCAAAAAGCCCACCACTTAGGAATATGTGTGAAGAAAAAGGAGCTTTATTTATTTTTATTTATTTTATTTCCTTTTTCAACACAATTAGGGATTTAAGTGGGGGTTTTATTTATTTAATTAAAAGAGGGATTTTCTTTTAATTAAATAAGATTATTTTATTTAAATAAAAGGGAGATTTTAATTAAATAAGATAAGATTATTTAATTAAAAAGGGATTTTAATTAAATAAGATTATTTTATTTAATAAAAAGGGATTATTTTCTTTCAATTAAATAAGATAAATGATGAATTGATCAAACCTTAGGAAATATTGAAATAATTGAATTAATTATGATTTGATCAAGGGAATTGATTTGAATTGAAAATGTTGCAAGACATTGATTCAGGAAATTTGATAAATTGATTCTGTCATTTGATAAATTGAAGGATGGGGGCCCATAGTCTAGGCTACCATTTTAGGGTGCATACAAGATGATTCCATTATCATATAAAAGGAGAGATGATCATAAAGGGAGAGATATGATAAAGGGAGAGATTATACCATCATCTATGAAGAGAAGTTCCTAAGAATCAGAAGGAAGAGTTAATCAATATTCTAAGGGAGAGAGATTGATTACATCTAAAATATCCATCTAAGGGAAAGAAGTAACAAAGGGAGAGGGTTCAGACAAAGAGAAAGATTGATGTCAAAGGAAAAAGAGATTATCAAGAAGAGGAACAGTCAAGGCAGAGCACATATTAGAACAAAGATATCAGATGATACACCTATCCAGAGAAGGGATTGAAGATTGAAGACAACCACTCTGCATGAAACAAATCTAATCTATTTTTGAGCTTACCGAAAGCTAGATATTTGTAATAGTTACATTAGGAAATCTTGATGAAACTATATATTTCATATTGTATTAGTTATAGTATAGTATGATAATTTAGTATGTTGCCATCAATGCCAAAGGGAGAGATTGATGACATGTAACTGATTGAATGTTTGAAGATGTTAAGTTGATCACCGAAATGTAGAAGGATAATGCAAGACATTAAATCAGTTAATGGATTGTATTATCATTGATGTCAACTTGATATAATCTAATCGGTTATAATCAAAATGTCAAAGAATTTAGAGAAAGAGAAAGAGATTATGCTTTTAGTAATGCATAAAAGACAAGCATTCACAATATGACTTCAAACACCAATGGTTAGTGGAACACCGACGGACAAAGATCACCGAAAGTCAATTCATAGTGATGCCCAAGCAAGAACACTAACGAGAATTACCAACGAGAAGAATACAAGAAGAACCGGTGGCTAGAAACATAGTGTAAACCGACGGAGAAGCGTGAGGAGAACTGGAGTGTTGACCAAAGCTATGAAAGAGTTAAACACCAAAATTAAATTGAGTTCAAAAATAAAAAAATATCTAGCTAGCAGAGCTAAATATGGAGTTAACTGATAGTTATCTTTGCTTTCATTGACAAGATAAAGCCAGTGATAAGTAAGGGATTTAAACCTATTTTTTGCCGTTGGAAAAAATATCTTAGCGAGATAAACAAGAGTTTTTCTTTAAATCTAATTGGCGAGAATTGTGGGTCATGTCAAGAACAAGAAAATCAAGAACCTAACAATGGTGATATCATGTCTATAAAGAGACAACTCAATTCATTACAAATTGGTGTGGTGGGTGAATGAATGAAAAGATGACATTGAAGAGAAACTGATGAAGAGCAACTTCATACAGTCGAGATCAATCAAACTGAGAAAAGTGATAAAGTTTTTTGCGGACACCGAGAAACAGAGCACAACATCACTGAGAAAAATCACAGTGGAGCAAAGGTATAAACCCAGATATATTGATCATAATAGTTTTATGAGATTACAATAGATCTAAAAATCTGCAAGTATAAGTTGTATATGTGAACAAATCATACTATTTCAGTTTAACCATTGATTTAGAAAGTCTCTTAACCGAGTGGGATTTAAAGATCCTTTCTATATTGAGATACAGCCCAAGGAGTATCAAAAAGTTTGATCATGAAGATAGCATGAGATGCCAGGTACCTATTGCCAGGACAAGTGAATGTTAGATCAAGGAAGGTAGCATAGAGATGCCCGATATCAAGTGACAGAATAAACTTTTAAATCCTCTAACAAGGTCACACCTAACAGTGTGTTTGTAACGTTTAACAGGGTTGGCTCTTCACTGAGCTCACTTCAGAAGAGTGAAAATTTTGGGTTACAAATCCCAAGTGGTTTTTCCCTTAACAGGGTTTCCACATTAGAAATCCAAGTGTTAATGTGTTTATGAGTCATTACTTTAGTGTTTTGCATTACACATTACTTAACTGGATTGATCGGTATACTTTAGATAATTTCCTATCTTTGGGTAAATTAACAAACTGTTATTCGGTAAACATATAGTAGAAGGTTTTACAAAGCATTCTAAGCAGTAATAATTTGATATAAGTATTTGGAGGCATTCATCTTATAGGACTATAGATAACTAGAGGCTTAATATTGTGGTACTAAGTTTTTGGGTTAATTATTGAAATATTCTTGAGGCCACTGATTCACCCCCCTCTTAGTTATTACTAACACCTCTGTCGGGTTCCTCTTTATTCTTTCCACTTTGCATTTTCGGAGTACACAAAAAATTATGTCATCGATTTTGTTTGTACTTAGCCATTTTTGGTGATCTCTTGTATCTTCATTTTCTTGTTTCTCTTTGTCCTGTCTTTCGGTGTATGCTTACCAAAAGTGTTGTTTGCATACTAATGGAAATTTAATGTCATCAATTTCCCCCTTTGACATTAGTATAAAAAGCTGATATGTGAAAAATACTAACAAAATATAAAGTATGTACAACATATAATCCTTAGTCATTTCATGACTACCCCTATGTATATGCCGGTATATCCCCTTTTTTGGTAGTACTGTATAGTTTCCTGCCTATCTATACATAGCATATCTTTCCCTTTGTAAAATACATATACATATCATTTTCCATCTGAATACATATCATTTTCCCTCTTTTTTTTATATTAAGGGCAAAGTTCTATACCTTATAGCTTATAAAAAATGTGAGTGTGAAGAATTCATGTCTTCCATCATTCTCTCCCATTGTTCTTTCAAGTTCTCTAGAGCCATATGTTCAAGTGTGATCTTGGAATGCATATCGTAGATGCTGTCTACTGCAAACATCTCAGGGGTTGCTATTAGTTGCCTTGCTGAATTGATGTGCTGTTGAAGCAGTGTAATATTTGGTAGAAGTTGAGCTTGGAGCTCAGTGAATTCTTCCCTGAAGTGTGTCTCTTCTTCGCACAGTTCCTGCCTTGAACTTTTTATTTCAATGATTTTCTCATAATGAAGCTTTAGTGCATTGTCATAGGTGGTTAAGCTATTTGCACTGTTAGCTAGATCTGAATCTAACTTTGCTATGTTTTCACTATTCTCTTTAGTGAAATTTTCCAGTGTGCTTAGTTGTTGAATCAAGGAAATAGCTTCAGTGATAATTAGATCTAATTCACTAATAAATTTTGAAAGCTTTACCTTTTTATCTTCCACTTCTTGGCTGATTTTCTCAATAAGTTTATGCTGGTACTTCTTCTCTGCTCTCTCTTCTATTGCCTTCTCTGTATCAATGTTTTATGTTGTAATGGCTTCGGTGAGAGTGGCTAGTTGATCAAGTATTGGCTTATTTTGATCGATATCAACATTAGGTACAATTTGGTGCAATATGTCCCTTGTTTTTCCCAGTACCATGGAGTCTTGGTACTATTTCCCCAACTTCTCCTGTAATGCCTTCCTTTGGCATATTTCACCATATTCTTTCAATGCTTCAAAATGAAGTGTAGTTGGGTCACATTTGGGTATCTCAATGATTTCATCTAAAGTGACTTTCAACTTATTCTTCTTCTTTTGTGTTTCACTTGAATGTAAGACCATATCCATTTTCTCAGCTTTGTCCGTTGTGCTTGATGAAGTGATTTGTGGTGCTTCTTTTTGTTGCTTTGTTTCAGTTTCATCTTGTTAGTTTTTTCTAGATGTCTCCACATTAACCTTCACATTGTTGGTAGCAAATTTTTTGATTTCCTTAGGAGTGCCATCTTTAGAATTATCTCCTTCATCGGTGTCCTTATGCACTTTAGCTGTCTTTGTCTGTGCATCCTTTTTTATTGTGTCTCCATCTGCTTGCTTTGTATCTCCTCCTGTAACCTTGTCAGTATCGGTTACTATGTGAGTGTCTCCAATGTCTTTCTGACCATCAGTGTTTTCTTTCTTTCCTTCTTCCCCTACATCCTCGGGAATGCTTGAATCCTTTTCAAGTGATTTGTCTGTCTCTTGCATAATATTGATGACTTGTATCAATATTGGCACATTTCTTGGTATGTTCACCTGTGCATTATCAATTCTAGTGTCTTTCTCATCGGTTGTGTCCTTGGTAATATTCACATCTTCATCTTTATATACTTCTTCTACTAGATCATCGGTAATGTCAATGATTGTGTTATCGACAATGTTGTCCTTTGTGATGTTAGGCCATGTTTCATCTGCAACATCCACATTTTTGTTTCCGGTTGTGTCTTTTTCTTCCTTGTCTAACTCAAATGATGTGTTATCTTCTGCATCTTTGATTAATATGTGTTCTTGAGTTTCTGATGAAGGGTGCTCCCCTTAATGCCACAAACACATAACAGAAACAGAGAAGCAACAACAATTTGCAAGAACAGAAAATGGGCTTCTTATTATCTCCACAAATGTGGAATTACAAACTTTTAGAAT
>MU223293.1:2358895-2387205 GCA_018584345.1 Thuja plicata
CCCGAGAAGGTTCCAGAAATCTAGCCATTAAGGCCGACTACCCTTAGCATTTAATTATTTTTCACTTTTATTACAAAAGGGTCGGCTTTAAATATTTACAAAACATGAGATTAGGTAGCTCAACTTCTGAAAACCATAACTTTTGAACCGTAGCTCCGATTGGCTATTATAACCACTTTCCAGAAAGGGGAGATTGCGATCTACAATGCCTAATTTGTAAAGCGCCAGTTAGCCGGGGGTTCGGCCTCGATTCGGAGCCTCTAAGGTCCTGAAAATTTAGCTCAAAGATTTTGCACCCTAAATTCTCAACAGTAAATCCTTAATAACTTCACCAATACAGATGATCTGGCAATGAAATTCAACTGGCATTCTTATATGACTAAGATGAACCTTCACCTGGAAAATTAGAACATTCTGAGTTCAAACAACCAACTTACTAAAAATAGTAAGTTTCCAAAAATAGCAGCTTTGTACAAAATAACCCTTATTGAATAGAAAAACACATATTTTTGGGTGATGCAAGATTGCCCTTACACCCAGGATGCTCCTGCATCAGTTTCCTTATTAACATCTTTTTGTTATAGGTCTTTCTCGGGGCTATCTTCCTTTGTAGGTTTATTGAGTATTTTACTCCATTTCTTGTGGCTTTCTTGTTCAAGCTCTATAAGCCTCCCTTCAATAAATTTGTAGGCTCTCAACTTTGGTGAGAACTCCTTTTTATGGTTCTCCATCATTTCATCAATTTCTTCTTTCTTGGATTCAGAAGGCATGAGAGTAACAAGTACTCTTTCTCTTATCACCTTTTCATTCTTTAAGGAAAATGTCCATCTAGCATATAGTCTGTCCAAGAGTTCTCTTGGTACATTATTACCTTCAAACTAAATTGGTACATACTTGAACTTGTACATCTTTGCTATGATGGAATCTTCAACTTTGTTCTAATCTTCTAGATCCAGTTTCAACCATCTTCTAATCTTAGAATTTGTGATAGATCCTGAATTTGCAATAGATTTACAAACCTCATCAATAATTTTTGGAGCCTTTTTCTTTTCAGCCACTACACCTTCATCTTGCTCAGTGTCCTCAATGTCTTCCCTTGTTCTGATGAGCTTCCTTATTCTTTTGTTTGGCCCCCTTTTTGGTGTGGACACTTTCCTCTTGTATATTCTAACTTTTCCTTTCTTCAAAGGTGAAGGAATTGAATCCTTAGATCTTTGGATTCTTGTTCTATAAGCAATTGTGGTTCTTGGCTTCTTGGTTGGTGGAGGAGGTGGTGAATCTAAATCTATGGCCTCAAAGTCATTCTTTTCTTCAGCTTCACCGATAGGTAGCTGTCCTTCAGTCTCTTCCTCCTTTTTAGCTTCTTTGTTCTGTTCCATTTCTTCCTCTGTTACCGACAATATTTTATTGAGGTTCTTGACCATTTTGTCCTTTTTCCTGACAATTTTCTTTACAACCAGGCTAGATTTGATTCTTAATTTGGCCTCCTCATAAGTTCCAAAATTAGGTTGTTTCTTATCTAATGGTTGATTTATCAAGGCATCGATTGCTCTAGATGCTTGATCAATATTTATCTCATATTCTAATGGTTGTAGCCATGTTGTCCTTGGTACATTGGGTTTGATATAAGTGTGTTCTCTATCAACCATGAAACATATTTCATCTTTGAACTTTTCAATAAGTTTCTCGGGGATCCTTACCCTCTTCTGCATTCGGTCTTTGAATATAGTGAAGTATTCATCCATGAATGTATCAAAATTGTCTCCCAGTGAGGTTATGTGTTCACTAATTTGCATGGTGACTGGTTTTGTGGAATCCTATTTTATATCTCCCATAGAAGGAAATGTCTCTTGAAAGTAGAAGAAAATGCACATACTAAGTTAGCCAAACTTACATGTGTTTGACTTTTCATTCCTTATAGTCTTCAAATTCTCTTCTAATTGGTTCAGTAGAACTTCAAATAAATCCAACTGAGTTCCCTTCTTCACAATCTTGTATGCTGTTTCTACTGCACTGAATGCTATGTTGTTCATCCTGCTGGCTTGAAAGAATTTATAGCCTAGGACACATGCTCCAAATTTCATCTCATCATCAGTAATGGTGGATACCTTTAATCCTCTGCCATCCCATTTGGCTCCTGTGATCTTTTCAATTTCAGCCTTAGGTGGGTGCTTCAGTGCTTTTACCTTTTCAGTTATAGGGTAACTGGTGACTGCATGGATAACATCTTGGGTTATCATCTTTGGTTCATCCATCCATAGTTTGTGATTGTGCATTCGGCTCAATACTAACCGAATCCACTCAGTTTTGAATACTTTTGTGAATAATAGGGCATTAGTGAGCCCTTTCACTTTTATATGTTTATGCTCAATTTTTAATGTTCCATCTTCATTGCATAACTTCTTATAAGCTTGGTCTACCTCTGAGTCACCGATTTATGCAATCTTGCAGTTTATGAATGCTCGCACGTCTTCAATGAGAAAAACCCTAGATAGTATTCACGAGAATGCTCCAACATCATTGGGTTGTGAAGCAACCTCAGGGTGAATCTTGTAGTGTGGTTCCATACATGCATAATTCTTGATGAGCTTAAACTCTTCCTTCTTGGTGTTCTTTGATTTCACGGTTCTTAAAGTTGTAGCCATTTTTTAGATTTAGGGCTTTCTGGGAAATACATAAAATAGAGTTGTCAGTTGTCGTAGAACTTACTATTTATATAAGTAGTGATTTCTGATCTACTTTGGAGTGCTGGTGGTTGAGTTGATGTCGCTCTATGATGCTGTCACTTTCTGCTCAAATTTCTCTCTTCGTTGCTCTGCTCTGGTCGTGGTGAATAATGAGACCATTTCGTCGCCTTTTTATAGTCGTTTGACCTAAAAGAGAGTCATCAATGCTTACCTACTCCTCAATGTGTGAAGATAGAGTTTGTCAGTTAAGACATCAACTTCCCTTCGGTGATAATGTGATGCTTTGGGGTGATCATTATACCTTTTTCTTTTATCGATGGGTTTCGGTGTTGTAAACAACTTGGTCACTTTACTTGGTTATCGACAAGTCTCAGTTTATACTAGAAACTATTCTTTCTCATATTAACTAACGCTTCTTGGTAAGTGTAAGCAGTTTCAGCTTTGAGTGTATACCAATAAATTTTGGTATGTATGTCCGATAGCATAGTTATCATAGATTTTAACAAGTAATACCATGATGCATCTTTAATTATGCTAATTTGGCATTTTCTTAACATTTTATGGAACTGATGTAAAATAATAACTTGGGGTAATGTAGTTCCATACTTACTTGTGCTTCTTAGGTGGGGGTGGTGATGTCACTAGATCCATTGGATGGGGTGTCACCATTTGTATTTCTCGGTCCAGCTTCATCATTGTTTGAATCTCTTCTCCACATTTTGTCTCTTTCTCTTTGAATTTATTCAATGGTGTTTCCATTGGGATATGTGTTGGTTTCTATCATTCGGTCTCTGCAGTCTTTCTTGAGATGACCAACTTTATGCTAGTGTAAGCATGTCATTTCGGGGTTAGTCCAACCTCTAGAATTTATAGTCCACTGTCTCATATAGTTTGCAGCAATGTGACCAAATGTTCCACATGCTCTACAAATTCTCCAAGTGTTTTAATCCCATGCAGACTGGTTACCGACTCTTTTTGGTTGATAGGGAGTTTCTTGAACTTTAGGCTTCCATGCTTGCCTTTTCTTTTTCCAGCATTCAAGAGTTGTGTGCTCATTCATTTTACAAGTAGGACAATATTTGTCCATGTAGGTTTCCTTCTTTGGTTGTTTCATTTTAGACTTACATTCATATGCTTTATGTCCTTTCTTGTTACATTTATAACAAAATCATATGAATGAAGATATAGATTTAGGAATACCTTTCATTTTTCCTCTGCATACATTTGATGTGTGGCCTTGCTTTCCATAATGATTGCATGTAAGATTTCTTGGTCTTGGATTTTCATAGACGTTCTTTGGATCAACTTGATTTGATGATTCTCCATTCTCGGTAAAACCTAGACCGATGTTGTTGTTGACTCTTCGTTGTCTTGCAAGAAAATCATCCATTATTTTATTTCTTTCTTCAGCTTTCTTGATAATTTCATTATGCTGCTGCTGAATTCTTATTTCATGTTTCAACTTTTCATTTTCATCCCTTAGCTCATTGATAGCTTCTATCATTTCAACGAGTTCAATATTTATTCTGTTTGCCTCTTGACTCATAAGAATAATCTGATTTGTGATCTCATGGTGATGCTCTATAAGTCTTTGTATTTCAGACTCTTTCTCTTGTATCTTTTCTATAATCTTTCTTCTATCATCAATAGCTAGTGTTCTTTCTTTCTTAGCTTGTCTAGGATTGTTCATGACATCAATAATCATTACCATATGTGTCTCTTGACCGATTTGTAGAGATTTAATTTGTCCAGCTAGATGTTGATTGATTTTAGTTAGGCTTGTGATGCTTTCTTCTGACGTGTCTGATGTTTTTCTTGTAGTTGATCCTGAAGACTCAAAGAAATATGGTATCTCTTCCTCATAATAATCTATCTTATTACAGTGACATGCCATAATATTTATTTCATCTAACAATTGTCTCATATTGATTCTAGCTTCTTTATATTGCTCATAGAACATCTAAATTTCTAGCTTTTTATTCTCAATATATTTTTCAAGTCTGTACTTCTCCATTGTATGATCTTTTCTCTTAAGTCTTTAAGATTTTCCAAAGAAGAGACTTATCTGTGATTCCAATTGTTGGAATTAATGGGAAGTGTGTACTGAGAGGGGAGGGGTGAATCAGTACCTATAAAAATTTTGTATCCTTTAATCAATTAACCATTGTGTAATCAATTGTATATCCATTCATCTGATCTTTACTATCTTGATGTAAGTTATATCAATTCATAAACTTAACATACATGTGAACATTCATAGAAAAATTCATGAAAGTAATTGACACATAACACAAGATATGATATCGCAGAAAAATCTTGTTAGAAAGTAAAAACTATGGTGGGGATGGCACCCACAAAATATTCACTATCTACAGATTGGAAGGGGCCGGTTAAGGCTTACAATTTAATCAATTCTGATGATCTACCTGGTTAAGAGTATCTGTGGAGACCTGTTAAAGTCTACTTGGTTAAGTGCTTTAGCAACACCATTGAGTGTGCACTCGGTTAAGAGATTTTAGTTGGACTGTTAAATCCACCTTCCTTGAAAGGTTTTTTACACTTTGCTCCACTTGTTAGAGTGATAGAAAATTACAATTTGACCTGGTATAATGAAATCTCCTATTTCTGATACAAATCCATTTAATTTTATATGAATAAGATTATCACCTAATGTGATTGAATAATACCTCTGATTCTCGGCAACCTCTGTTCTTGGTTCTTGCTAACCAAATTCACCTTTTATTGTTCTGGTTCTTGAAACTTTCAATCTGATCCTTAGATGTGTTAGTAAGCTTCGTTCATCCTCTCTTCTATATTCACACATGTATAATGAATGATTGCATCATCTATTTATAAGATGGATTGACATCATCAAGTTTCACAAAAAATAATGTTAACTCTAAGATTAGGTTTACAACTTTTACCTTGATCTCCTAGTCTATGTGTTTTAAATCAGTTAGACTGATTAAAACACTTACATTCATGTTTTTCGTCCCTAAAGAAATGGTTTTAAAAACAAATCAAGATTCTATAAATAGAATAAGACTGTTTTATCTGACGTGGAAGTAAGATCCAATTTTTGTGGGCTGCAATTGACTTTCGGTTTCTGACAGTCAGTTATGCTTTGAAATTAGTTGGCTATCTTTCAGGTTCCTTTCTTGAATTGTTCTCTTAGTTTTCACTTTAAATTTCTCTCAGTTTGCACTATATCCTGCACATCAGTTTCCTCTATTGGGTTCCTCTTTATTCTTTCCACTTTGCATTTTTGATGTACACAAAAAATTGTACCATCGGTTTTCTTTGTACTTAGCCATTTTTTGGTGATCTCTTGTATCTTCATTTTTGGTTTTCTCTTTGTCATGTCTTTCTGTGTATGCTTACACACTAAAATAATGTACTCTTTTGAAGTATGCCCTATGAGGAGCTTAACCCTCTTAGGATTTTACAAAAGCACTGTTAGGTGCTTCCCGGTTAAGGAATTTACCTTAGACCTATTAGAACCTTTACCTTGTTCAGAGTAGCCTTGTTAGAGGACTTAGAACACAAGCTAATGTGTCACCTTGTTAGAGGATTTACAATAAAGATCTATTAGGATCTACACTGTTAGGGGTTTTCAAGTGTTGTAACTAATAGGGAACAACAACAATAATGATCTACAAAATAACACTACCTCTGCTTGATCAGATCCTCTGAAGCACACACTCTCTTTTGAGCATACTTAACTCTTGTCTAGCTTGATCACGACATGCACCTTACACCGTACTTGCATGAAACACATGATAAACAAAATTTGCATTCAACTTCAACCTTTAAATAATTAACTATTAAGTCCACTACCTTGATCAAACCCTAAATTGAAATTATAAAGCATCCCTTCAAATCAAACGAGCCACACAAAACAATTAAATACACAAAACATATTTCCAAGACCACATCGGTCTATACAATGATTTACATATGAAAATGAGCCAAAGAGTCAAACGCATTTTGACCATACTCAAACTTCATCAAGAATCTTCTCCAAAAGATAGCATCGATCAATGTGATGCTAGATCATCACCTCCAATTATGAATACATGCCACCATAACATAAATCATTCATCATTAATCAGCACTGCATTGATACTAATCGTTGATACAAGATCTTCCATTGGTATCTCAGGAACATAAACACTTAACCTATTGAATAACACTATTTCTGTTTTCTAATCACTTAACCTTGTCACCAATCACTGAAAGTAGCTTCCATTGTAACTGTAGCATCTAAACACTATTCATCACCATATCCTATGACCACATTACAAGCTACATCAGATATTTAACATGGCATTCAAATCATCTATCACCTTTCATCAATTGTTCTAGCAGTTTTACTATTATACTCCATTCGATTACAAATCTCATATAAACTTACTTCAGTGGTAGCGGTCATGCATTTGACATCCAGATACATACCTAGGTCTCCCCAAAAGATAGAAACCATTGAAAATTATAATTCATCACTAATATGCTTGACAACATACTAGGAACACAAAGTCAATAGTTGACATCAATGACAATATAATATCTAAAGATCCTGTAGTCAAATCACTATGGAATAACCAAAACAAACTTACCATCATTGCATCATATATGCTAATATTTTCTCCACAATGCTTAGATTTGAAGAGGTGTACGATATGGTGAGATAAAATGTCACCTTAAATGCTTGTTCTTGTGATGATATGAGATGATTTTGATATGATTGCTTGATGTGAAAATGAATTGAAATAATACTCTTGTATAAGGTTCTCAAGGTAACTCATGAATTAATTTGACCTCCAATGGTCATATTAAGACACTAGGATCATTAATCAACTATAATTCTGACATATTTAAATTTTCCCCAAGTTGGTAGATCAATGACACACTTAGCTGCTATTGATTGGTCAAGGGTACCCCTGGATGTCATTGACCTACTAAAATAGGATAAATTAGTGGGAAATTAGTACACTCAATTCTAGATAATATTTTAGATCACCATGAAAATATATGACATCATATTTGTAGTATATCAACTATAAATATGCTTGGATAAGAGCTATAATAGGAAATACTAAGGAAAGGACACATAAAGTCTTGTAAATTATAGAGGTTTACAATTTACTATACCACAATTATCCCCCACTTTAGTGGGAGAATGATTCTAGATGCATACTGGTGGTAGAGAGAGAGAGAGAGAGAGAGAGAGAGAGAGAGAGAGAGAGAGTTTCCCTAAGTTTTAGGGAACAAGCCTCCAACCTTAAGATATTAGCTCATACAATCAAGCACAATGAAACAAAAAACAAAGACAATCAAAGACAAAACAAAAGATACACAAAAGGGATTAGTACTAAAAATAAAAAAAGGCTCAAATTCAACTATTTGAAGACATCTTGATGATTAAAATTTCTCAACCACTAATATCATTCTTGAAATGTTATTGCAAGATCAGAAGTGGTCGGATAGAAAGAGAGAGATACTACATTAAGGGATGAGATAACAAACCATGATCCAATCAACAAGCAAGGTGTGTTATGCTATGGCCTCATGGGGAGAGATAAAGGAAAAATGGATTCCACAGGATACTAAGTTGTGTTATTCTAGGTGATCTATGAAAGAGCACAAATTCTTTAGACAAAAAGTTTTGTTTTTTTGTGTGATCCATGTGAAAAGAGGAGGAAGAGTCAAAATATTCTAGCAAGCTTTTTTGTGCTAGTTCCACCCATCTCGAGAGATAAGTGCAAGGAGATTCATATTATGCTAGTCAACTCATACTAAAACAATTTCCAAGAAGAGTCAAACAGTCTAGAAAGTTATGCTATTATAGTCAACTCATCCTTAAATATCAATACTAAGGATAGTCAAATAGTATAGCAACTTATTTTATACTATTCAACTCATTATAAAATATTGGTTTCAAGGAGATTTGAATAGTCTAGAAAGTTGTATTATACTAGTCAAGTTAGCCTAAAATATTTGAATAAGGGTGATCAAATAAATAATATTGTTCATAAAGAAACCTTGCAACTTTTAAAATGGGGAGGCCGCATATATGCCCCCATGCCCCCAAGATGACAACATAGGACTATGGTGACATTTTAAGGCAAATATCAAGGATAAATACCTTCATCACCAAGGGGATATCCTTTGGGAAATGATTTACAATCAATCCAAGACAAAGAGGGCATAGTTCTTTTGAGGCAAGGAAGAGATATTTATAAAAAGATATCTTGCAACAAGTGTAAAATGATCCTTTTAACATATGAATATTGAAAGGAGGAAGATATATTTTCCCAAAGACATATATCCCAATAGGATATATTTAATAAACATAACATCATTGAATAAGAGAGGGGAAGGAGACAAAAATACACACCTTCCCAATTGCTAGCTAAGGGGAATCAAGGTGTAGAATAACACACTTTCTACTCCAAGTGAGGAATCATTCATCATAGACACACATTGTTAATCAAGGAAGAGGTTGTGATCAATAATGTAAATTTACTAACAAAGAGAAAATCCTCATGTAGAAAAAAATAGCTCTATGAAAGGTAGGATATCATGTTATAAAAGATACATCTAAACAAAGGGAAAGTGTATCCTTAGGAATGATAGAAAATTTAAACACTATTCTTTCCCCCCAAGCATGGAACAATAATAAGAAAGTCTATTATGTTTCTGACCCAAGTATGATTGTAAATGAATTATACCACAATGTATGACAAAGATCCCCAAAATTATAAGCTACCAATGTCACATAGTGCAAAGTACCAAAATAGGCAAAGAGAGTGCCAAGGCATGATTTTAGCATTGATAAAAAGTATGAGATCTGGTTTAATATGGATAAGATCTCTATCAATTAAATCTTGAACAAATTGTTTAAATTCAATTCAACCATCAACAAAATGACAATAAATATGATGAATAAGTAAATGTGTACCATTTTTATTTGGTTTATGATTCTTTGAGAAATGTCAAAAGGGGATTGAAATTATTTTTTCATAAAATATTCTTTTGATAATTTTAAATGATCCTCAGGATGTGTAGGTTTTATTTTCCTGAGTTAAAAGAATTTTTAAGGGGAGGATTTTTATCATACTCTTCATTGACAATTGTTGTGTATGAATGCATAGATGGAAGAGGATTGATCTTTGTAGGGAGTTTCTTAATCTTATCATCATTATTCATATCCACTTTGTTAGGTTGGGAATAAGTGCTCTCATCCAAAGAAAAATATTTACTCAATGTTATGTTAGGAGTTAGATCATGAATAAAAGGCATAACATCATCTTGTCTCAAAATATGTTGATGAAAAAGTTGTTAGAAAATAAGGAGGATATATAATGATAAAAGTAATAATATTAAAATGTTTACCTTGTCTATCTTGCACCAAAGTACCTATGTGAGAAGATGATTTATTTTTACTCTTCAGTGTTGCATCTCCATTGGAGATATCATTGCTAGGAGTATTTTTTCTTTCTTCATGAACAAAAGATACCCTAGGAGAGGTAGAAGTATGATTCATTTCATTATCATCTCTAGTATTGTCATTATCTACCAAAGCTTTTACAAAATCCACACATTATATTAATTTTCCCAAAAATGTCATCATATAACAAGATGAAACATGGATAAAAGCTTTAATAAATTATTTATAAGTAGGAAATATGTTGAAACATATGTTATGAAATATATGAGAGTGATATTAATGAATGCAAATAAAAGTAAGTGAAAGAATCTATTATCTAAAATATGATTTTGGCAAGTATAACTAGGAATTAAAGTAGTCACATGTGACATAGAAAACCAATTGGATTTTGTAAATTCCAGATCTTCAAAGATTAGATCTAAAAATCAGAACTAAGTGTAAGATGCATTGGGCTCACCAAAATGTAATGGTGTGGTAAAGAGTGTTTACTAGTTTATGCATGTGATCTAGGAATTAGTCCTATCCCTACTTTATTACATTAAGGGGAGTGGATCTACTTGGAAAGTCTTAGATCTAATGGAAAATAAATGGTCACAAGGTTGGTTCAATGACCCTTGACTAAGTTATAAATAAAATTAAAATGTGTGAGTTGAATACTAGATATTAGGCCAAAGGTGTAAAATTGAAAGTCATCAACATGCCTAGAATGTCTCAGATCATATATGAAAACATGTAATACATAAATAAAAAAGAGGAAGAAGGGAGGAACTTGTTTTTGAAATTTGAGTATAAAATATCCAATCAATGTTGCTTCGGGGTGCCCTTTGTTGGAAAGTTGACTCCCAGGGAGTATATGGCTTATTTTGTGTTGCCATTATGGAAACAAAGTGATATGAAGTTTTTGATAGTAAACTATGAAGTGAAAATTGACTAAGTGTAGAGGATAGAATAGAATAGTGACTTACAACCGACCAGGGCATTAGTGCACGTGTGTACGGTCAACTAAGGATATGTGTGTTTAGACTTAAGATGTTTGGTATGTTATTATGCTTACCCTATACACGCATGGTACAGAATGATAGTATGGACAAGTTACAGAAAGAACAAGTTCACCAGCAGTCCAGAATACAGAGTATGAAGCTGACTTCATTGTCTTTGATTAGCGTGTAATATTTTGTTATGTGAAGGCTAAGAGCCTATTGTAATAAGTTTGTTAGCATGTATTAAACATTGTTGTAAACACACTTAAGCCAATTTGTTTAGAAGTGTTGTGTATTATGTTTTTGGGCTGACTAAGGTTGTGTTTATAGTCGTGTCTATTCAGGCATAAATATATATATATATATATGTAATGCAAAGATACATTTGAAATGTTGTCAAATAAGTCAGAGAAGATGTATAGAAGAGTAGTATGAAGATATTAGTATGAGATAGAGCTCTTAAAGAAGTTAAGAGCGTAAGCGCATAACTGGAACTGATCAGACATCTGTGTGTCACATACAATAGTTCATCTTTGGATATAGTGTATATCTATTCTCAGGAGGTTGTAGCCTTCTTTCTCTTTGAGCAATGAGCTCTTAGACAGTGAGTCCTCATGCCTAATAGGGTTATTTGTAAAAGACTCCTAACAGGGTCAGACCCTTAACCAAGTCATTATACTCACATTGTAAAGACTACTTCTAACAGGGCAAAGGAATTGTAACAGGTTTATTATACTAGTACAATATTTGTGGGTACTAATTCCCACCGAGGTTTTCCTCTAATCAAGGTTTTCCCATAATCATATCAAGTGTTATGTGATCTTGTGTTATGCTTCATTGGATGTATATTTGATTTATGTTTAAGTTGCTGAATTTGAATAAATATCTAAACACTGATTCACCTTCCCTCCCTCTCAGTGTTTCCAACAATTGGTATCACAGCCTAGTCCTCAGAGAGAAAATTTTAACCACTTGAGGAGATCATGGATTTAGCAAAAGTCAAACATCTAAAAAATAATCTTGAAGCAACCCTTGAAGATCTAGACAGATCTGAGGAATAAAATGAAGAACTCAAACTAAAATTTGATGGCTCACAAATGCTTACCGAGCAACTAAGGAAAGAACTAAAAGATTGCTCCACCAAATATTTGAAACTGAATGAAGAGAAAAAGTCTTTGAAAGATAAGATAGAAGAATTGAATGATCAGTTAACTAATAGCTTAACAATTATTGAAGAGAAGAACAAAGAAAACAAAAAGTTGGATGAGGAACTCATGCAAGCCAATATCAAAATCTTGGAATTGGAAAACATTAAGAACAAAATTGAATCTAAATTATTAGAAGCAAAAGACAAGATTGATAAACTACACACAAGCTCTGATATGATTTAATCACAAATCTATGCACAAAAGCTAAAGGTGACACCACTGGTATGGGATATAGTTTAGCTCAAATTGAGATCAACTCATCACAAGAAAGAAAGAAAGCTCTAACAGAATCTTCAGAAGAAAAGAAAATTGAAAATCATGAAGAGACTAAAGTAGAAGATAAGCACAAGGAAGTCAATTGTACTTGCTATGCCTATAACAAGCATGGACATTTGGAAAGAGATTGTAAGAATGTAAGACCTTTCAATGGTTACTGTTACTCCTATAATAAGTTTGGTCATAGGGCTATTTATTGTAGAACAAATCAAAGAAATCAGCCACAACTGAACCAAAGGAATCAAACTCAATTCAATCATAGAAATCAAATTCAGAACATTACATGTCAGATATGTAACTACAATGGACACACAGCCAAGCAATGCAACATGATGAATAACAACACTAGACCTCCTATCATCTGGCATTCATGTGGAAAAGCTGGACACATCTCAAGGTTTTACAGATCAAGAACAAAAGGAAAAGAGAATCCCAAGAAGTCTTTCTTTGAAGAATCAGGAGAAGTCAAGTTTGTGGGAGCCAAAGCTAATTCAGATAAAATATGGGTTGAAGTAAAGAAGGATAATGAAGAGATCAAGGTAGCAGATGCATCCTCAGTGGATGCACCTTCTACTTTTGAATAGTTGACCCTCATTGTCTTAGGGGGAGCTATTCTAGCTCAAAACCCCTGCGTGGCTGGTATACTCACCTCTGAGTATGCGCCTGATTCATGCAAGTAATCATGAATTAAGGTTATATGCATTCATGCATTTACCTTACTTCCTTTAGAAGAAAGTTTGAAATTCTCTATGTAAACCACTTTACGACAACAAGCATTAAATGCAATTGATCTTTATATAAATTGGCAAAAGATCTTAAAATAGCTTCACTTTGCATTTTAGATTGAGGCATTCAGAAAGAAGATAAGCATCGAGCATCAAAGGACTACAGCTTGAAGGATTAGTTGGTTTGTGAACGGATTACATTTGGAACAAAACCCTAGCAGTTGCATCACTTCATAATTGTTGTGAAACCCTACTTAACCTAGTTACAAGTAAGTATGGGAACTCCTGTTGTATTCGACATTGCTGAGAGGAAGAGATTTGTTTATAAGAAGCATCCATTCAAGTCCATACTGGATGATGTTGAAGGAGCATTCTCTTGGACTCCACTTGGAGTCATACATGTAGAAGACATCCCTGCATATGTTTATTGAAAAAAGGAAATAGTTGGAGACAACAACATTTCATCTCTCATGGGTTCAATGATGAAACTAGATTATACATTCAAGGATGAATACACACATCTCACTGATAACCCTATCTTTGAATATTCCAATGTGCACAAGTTTTATGAGCTAGAATGGGTAAAGATACTACTGAGAAGGATACATGATGATCTCTACTGGATAGGTGAGGTTCTTGTCTGCATCACTGCTTTCTAATTCATGAGATGATTGGACTTCCCAAGACTGAACCAGTACTTCCTACTGGTAAAGATGTTAAGAAACAAGTTGAGAAAGAATGCTTATCCAACAGTGATAGGCATGGTATGAGAGTTGATCCCATCAAGGAAGATAAAATTAAGTTAGTTACCATGATACTAGGTTATAAATTTTAGCACGCAAGCAGATTAAACAATGTATCTATAGCCACTATCTTAGTAGCAATAAAAATGGTGAAAGTTAATACTCAGTACAACCTATGTGAGATATTGCATGCTGAATTGATTGAAAACATCCAAGCTATCAAACATGACAAGAGAAATATATTCAGGTTTGGTTCATTGATCATATATCTCTACTTCCACATAGTAGGAAAGGTTGCAAATCTCTACCTAGACAGAAGCAAACCCACCATGTCACAGATTTCACTAAAAGCCACATCAAAGAGTAGTGTTAAGGATTCTATGGACATGGACATCAAGACATTTAGGATCAAGATGTAGAAGAGGTTCAGGATACCTAAGAAAATAGTTGAGAAGTACAAAGACACCATTTGTTTCATGGTGGAGACTAACTATACTTGCATGGAGGTACTTGAGCCTAGGAAAAAATGGATTCACCCTCTTGGTTATGAAGTCAAAGGACATGTTTTGGAAGGTTATGCACAAGTTCTCTTATCCACGCCCAAGGATCCCAATGAACCTAGATGGGGAACTTACAGAGAAAAGACAATTCAAGTTGATTCTGTCTTATACAATGCTGAGAACAAAAGGAAGGCATTTAGGATTACCTCAAATATTTTAAAAGTTCATGGTGTTACACAAGAAGATCTTGACAAAGCTAGAGAAGCTAAGATAGCCAAAGAACTTGAGAAGAATCCCACAAAAGTAAAAATAGAAAAGACTGATGATATGGCCAAGAAAAAGAATAAGAAATAAAATGAAGATAAATTTGTGCCATCAACCACCATCGATCTGGATGCATCTCCACCATCAGTACCTAGCAAGAAGTCTAGAGGAAGGAAGCACGCGCCCACTAGTCATCCATCCTCAAGAACTACAAGGAGCAAGGTAAAGAACACTCAATCTCCTCTTGAGGTAGGTTTCAGACCTAGTCTTAATGTCTTAAGGAAAAGAATTGTCAATGAAGGAAGACTAGAGTCTCTCAATAATATATATGACAAATATCAAAAGATAGACAAATCAGAGATTCATTCTATGATCATCTCTCATATGATTAAGTTAAAAAGGATTGTATTGGAACTTAAGTCTGTCATACCAAAAAAGGTATGGAATATACTTGATATGTTGAAGAGGCAAGAAATTGAAGTGGATATGAGGATAAGAGAAGAAACATTGGATAGTCTTCTTCTAATGTGCTCGCATGATGAGAAAGTCATTTTGTTGGATTTAGTAAAACCGCACCTAAGAACCAAAATAATAATTCTTCATATCATGAACAAGGAGTATGATCTGGTCAGGAAGAGACTCAAAAAATAATTTGAGCGGGTATTTCTAGATAGACATATGTATCCATCAATGGCTCCTACAGCTAAAGAAACTCCAATTCCTCCTAAACAGGTTGCAGAACCAGTAATTTAGAATGCACCTAAGATAGGTCCACAGGTTTCAGCACCTTCAGTGTCAATAGCCTCTGATACATGAAAAGATTCAGGGGATACTATAGTGATTGATGATATCAAGATATCTATGACCGCTTTTGATAATGATATGGATAAAGTTGAAAAAGCATTTGTGAACTCAGAGAAGGCATGCACTGATGATACATCTTTGCAACAAGATAAAGTTCCCTTTATTGATTCAATAGATTTGAACAAAGAGGAAGAGATACCAGTCATGGAGATCCCAATTAAAAGTGAGTGCATGGAAACTAGTCAGAATACCATATTCACACCATCCATTCAACCATCTACCTCATTGTTGTCAAGTTTAACTCTTGACTCAGCAAGTTTGGATGCTTGGGGAGAAGAAGACCTGATTAAGATTAGTGTCCTAGCCATGGAAAATGCCAAATAGAAATAGGTTATGAGGAATCCTCTCTTCCTAGAATCAGTAAACATTCTGAATAACCTTGTACCTGCAGACAAGAAAGTAGAAAAAATCCAGTGAGTTGATGATGTAGACAATATACTAACAAGCTTCAAAGAACATTTTACAAGTTTAGTAGACTCAACTACTAGAACTGCAGAAGATGAGTACAGAAAAGAAGGGTTGAATGAACTAGTGAAGAAATTTACCTTAGACTTAAAATCATTAAAGATTGGTCAGTCTATGTTGAAAGAGTTGTCAACTAAAGGCAGAAATATAATAGCCAACTGCATGGACAGGGTGAAATTGACCTCTGAACATATCAAGAAGATAGAGGAGGTAGATATCTTAGTTGATAGTGTTAGGAAATCAGTTGAGACATCCACGCAAGACATGAACATCTACAACCATATCTATCAAGGTCATCTTGACAAGATAGAAAAAGCCAAATAGAGATCAATAAGATAAGGACCCGACAGACTTAGTTGAGAAATGCACTTGTGCCCTCCTTAGCAGTTCTGGATGAGAACATCAAACAAATTGATGCCACTATTGTCACATATGATCAAAGTCCCTGCATGGACCTGATAAAAATGGAGAAGCTCACTTATGCTCTATGTGCCCATCTCCAGACAGTTGATGCAATGAAGGCATTCTGGCAGCAGGAGATAAAGAATCTTCAGGTTATATATCCAGATGTATATATGGAGTAAGTATATATAGAGTATGTATATGTTACAATTTTGACACCTTTGTCATTAATGTCAAAGGGGGAGTAATATATAAGGAATATGTGTAGTATATATATTATAAAGTATAATGATATATAGTTTTTGGGTGTTAGTCAATTTTAGTAACTTGGCCACATTCCTTTGTTGCCATTAATGAAAAAGGGGGAGATTGTTGGCAAGTTGAATCCCAGGGAGTATATGGCTTATTTTGTGTTTTCATTATGGAAACAAATTCATATGAAGTTTTTTATAGTAAACTATGAAGTGAAAATTGACTAAGTGTAGAAGACAAAGCAAAACAATGACTTATAGCCGATCAGGGCATTAACGCACGTGTGTACGATCACCTAAGGATATGTGCATTTAGAATTAAGCTCTATGGTATGTTATTATGCTTACCCTATACACGCATGGTATATAATGGCAGTATGGACAAGTTACAGAAAGAAAAAGTTCACCAGCAGTCCAGAATACAAAGTATGAAGCCGACTTCATTATTTTTGATTAGCGTGTAATCTTATGTTATGTAAAGGCTTAGCGCCTATTGTAATAATTTTGTAAGCATGTATTAAACATTGTTGTAAACATGCTTAAGAAAATTTGTTTAGAAGCATTGTGTATTATGTTTTTGGGCTGACTAAGGTCATGTTTATAGTCACGTCTATTCATAAAGATATATATATATATATATATATATATATATATATAATGAAAAGATACATTTGAAGTGTTGTTGAATAAGTTAGAGAAGATGTATATCAGAGCAGTATGAAGATATCAGTATGAGATAGAGCCCTTAAAGAAGTTAAGATCATAAGCGCATAACTGAAACTAATCAGACATCTATGTCACATACAACAGTTCATCTTTGGAAATAGTGTATATCTATTCTCAGGAGGCTGTAGCCTTCTTTCTCTTTGAGCAGTGTGCTCTTGGATAGTGAGTCCTCACCTCTAACAGGATTATTTGTAAAATAATCCTAACAGGGTCAGACCCTTAACCAAGTCATTATACTCGCATTGTAAAGACTGATTCCAATAGGGCAAAGGAACTGCAACAGGTTCATTATACTACTACAAAATCTATGGGTACTAATTGCCACTGGGGTTTTCCTCTAATCAAGGTTTGTCCGTAATTATATCAAGTGTTATGTGATCTTGTGTTATGCTTCATTGGATGTATATTTGATTTATGTTTAAGTTGCTAAATTTGAATAAATAGCCAAACACTGATTCACCCCCCCGCTCAGTGTTTCCAACACACTTAACCTGGGATTCCAAATGTGGATAAAAATTGTACTTTCAAAATTAGGATGTCATTCAAAATATACCCTAAATTTTTTAGATGATATTGAGTTGAAGCATCATGAAAAATACCTAATTTTATATTTGTATCTTCAAAACTTATCACTTGGACATACAAAAGAGAGAAAATGTTGGGTTGATTAGGGCTTACCTAGGTCAAACCCCAATTTTGGAATTAACCTTGAAAATTGTGTGAAAATGTAATTGAATTGAAATTTTGATGCATAATGATGAATATTGTGCATCAAGCTTGATGATGCAATGCTTTTTGAATGTGATTACAAGTGTTGATACAATAATGTGCCATGCAAAAGAGAGAAAATGTTGGGTTGATAGGGGGTTGCCTATGTCAATCCCCAATTTTGGAATTAACCTTGAAAATTGAATTAAAATGTAATATAATTGAATTATTTGAAGTATAATGATGAATATTATGCATCAATGTTGATTATGTAATGTTTTTTGAATGTGATCACAAGTTTTGATGCAATAATGTGTTAGGAAAATATTTAAAAGAGATTAATCACGAAAACATGCATGCATGAACATTGTTGTAACTTGTTGACCCACAATGCTTAGATTTGAAGAATTGAAGGACATGGAGAGATGTAATGTTTCCTTGAATACTTGAACTTGAATTATTATACTTGTGGTGAGATGAGATGATTGTGATATGATTTTCTGATGTGAAAATGAATTGAAAAAATAATCTTATATCCTCAAAGTATTTTGTGAATTATGCCCACATCTAATAGTCATATTCAAATAGGGATTGAGAAACAACAAGAGGGAACCTGATATCAACATATTTAAATTTGGGCCTGAGTTGATGGACTAGTGGTACCCCAAAGTTCTATTGACAGGTCAAGTGCACCCCTAGGTTCCATTAACCTACCAAAATAGGGTAAATTAGTGGGAAATCAATGTACTCAATTGTAGATGGTAGTGATTGTATTGTATTGGGAGATTGTTATTTAGTTGTCATTGATGTCAACTAATTCAATACAATGCAACTAACTGAGTACAGTCATGATATACTATAGGTGAAGTGAAGAGACAATCAGTAAGAAAGTAATACTATAAATTTGTTA
The DNA here is from genome assembly GCA_018584345.1 of Thuja plicata. Taxonomy (NCBI): domain Eukaryota; kingdom Viridiplantae; phylum Streptophyta; class Pinopsida; order Cupressales; family Cupressaceae; genus Thuja; species Thuja plicata. The sequence goes on from MU223293.1 coordinate 2,378,055, forward strand.
GGTCTAGAAGATTGGTACACTATGTAAACAACACTTTGGTCACGGTCATGGTACATGAACCACCTCACAATAGGTGTTTAGTAATCATGCCCAAAGCCTCTCTTAGGAATAGTTTATTCAATATAAGGATCGCTTCTCCCACCATGAGGTGCATTTAGTTAGGCAACCCAGGGACATATACTTAAAATGGTATGACACAGTATGCGCACTAAGTCCCTTAAAGAGTCCAGCTGAAATGGGAGAGCCAGTGAGTTCGAAAATCCACTAAATTAATTTAGTGTTTTAATTAGTTTTTTAATTTTTTAAAAATTTTGACATATGAAAAAAAAAATCTAGCCGCCTGTTCTAAATAGGTGTCTCTGCCACATAGCCACCCGCCCGTAAACAGGCGGCTCCACCACATGGAGGGCGGCAAGCGCAGCCACTTTTCTGCCGCGCAGGCGACAGGCACAGCGGTGGGCGTAGCCGCTCATGCATGGGCGGCATCACAGCCATCTGTTAATGGACGGGTGGCCCCGCCATGCAACGACGGGCGCAGCCGCCCATGGGTGGCCAACGGTGCAACTACCCATCAATGGACGGGCGGCGGGCGCAGCCGCCCATCTAGGGACTTGCGGCTCCACCGCGGGGGAGGTGGGCGCAGCCACCCGTCGATAGACGGGCGGCTCTGCTCGGCGACGGCGCCGACGAGCGGCTCCCTCCTATGAACGGAGAGCGCAGTCGTCCGTTTGCAGACGGGCGGCTCCGCCGCATGAGCGACAAGCGTATTCACATATATGGACGGGCAACCCTATTAGAGGTGGCGGGGGACGCGACTATCTGTCAAAAGACAAGTGGCCAGTCGACACAGGAAGAGGATAAGGCATGCTGCTAACAAGCAGATGCCAATAACAAGGTAACAGAAAATAAAATTTTACAAAATTTAATAACTAGGCATTATGTTAGATAAAAAATTGACAAGGGTCATTGGTTGCAGGAGCTTGACCATGTGATCAGGTCGAAGGAGCGATGGCCTGACACTATGGAGCTAACAGAGGAGCTGACAGCGACTGAGTGGGGACATGTCACATTGTGCAGACTACACCATGTCCATGAGTGGCCTCGACTGAGAGCGCGTAATGCGCTCTTGACAGCACTGATTGAGAGATGGCACACGAATACATTGAGTTTTCATCTACCGACAGGGGAGGTGACAGTGACATTGCTGGACGTCTAGAGAATACTGCGGGTGCCAATCAGAGAACATATCCCTAGTACTGGGTGGAGGGGGCAGAGGCCTACCTAGAGGCAAGCTTCAGGAGACTAGTGGATTAGCTACCGATATCACGTTAGTGGCTAACATGTCGAGGGGGATTACAGGCAGGACTACCCCGACTAATGCTCTACTTGGCAGGACTAATAGGAGGGATAGTGATGCCAGATCACTCAGGACACGGTTTTTTGATTAGATGGGCTAGAGTGCTAAACTGGATGCTGGAGGAGGAGGAGGGCATAGTTGTACTGCTGGGGGTACATGATTTTGGCACAAGTATACTATGATTTGTACATGTGTGCTTATCGTAATCAGAGGACTATAGGACCAGGTATGACACTGCTACTAGTCTGGGCATGGGAGGACATCGCAGTAGTCAGACCACTGTGAGGAGGGGGAAGCGACATCGATATGAGCCATATGCATGTTGATACAGGGTGCCATTGACTTATAGAGATGTGAGATCAGTGGAGCTATGGCAGAGGTGTTTGGATGAGATGATATTCTTTGAGTAGATGCCATACAGGGGGTGCGAGGCGTGGGGATATTCGGATGAGCAGTGCAGAGCAGAGGATGGGAGTCTAGATGAGGAGTTTTTAGGCTATATGCAGACAGATTGTTGGTTGCTTGGCAGGACAACATTTCAGATATCCCGGTACATGCCATCTTGAGTTCGTAGATAGTTTAGGATCATACAGGATGTAGTACCAGACAACTATCCTCATCCTCTTATTTCCAGAGAGGTAGGATCATTATGGGGGATAGGGGTGGATATAAAGTTGGCCAGAGTGAGCTGGAGAGGGATACAGGTAGTACCATGGACAGTGGCACAGGCACAAGTAGCAGATGCAGGTAGTACTATGGAGTATGGTCAGTGGTGGGATAGGCATAGGCTAGTGAGATTGACTGAGCTAAGAGATGGAGAGGAGTCAGAGAGTGAGTCAGAGTCAGGTGATGGGGGTGCAGAGGGAGATGGGGATGAGGAGGGAGATGATGACAGTGATGGTGGAGAGGACAGAGGAGGGTCGATGCCAGTGGTAAAGAGGATCAGGTTATTCCAGTCCAGAGAGTAGAGGAGAGGAGTGGTCTAGAGGCCAGCCAAGGGAGGCCCACCACAGGTAGAAAGAGGATTAGGATTGAGGGCACTAGAGAGGGGACCTGGACAGGGAGATGAGCCAGCACAGGGGGGGCCTCTAGATTGTATGTAGGAGGATGAGGGTAGGGGACCAGAGGATGATCAGATGACCATCCTTCAGGCGGAGATGGCATGGCTACGGGTACTAGCAGCATCAGAGATAGAGCGAGCGGATAGTGCTCAGAGAGCCTTAGAGATATTACAAGCCCGAGTAGATTCAGGAGAGTTTACCATAGTTGAGATTCATATGGGGGGAGCAGCTCAGCAGGAGACAGATGAGTTGAGACAACAGGTATAGGTTTTGACAGGTGACAGGGATCATTGGCGAAGGATGGCAGACATGTACAGGGGGGAGAGAGAGATCGCCCTACAGGCGGCCTCAGGACAAGGGGCCCGACAGCTATCATAGGAGGTCATTGCGGCTAGCAGACAAGAGGTCAGACTGGTCGAGGAGAGGGAGTACTACATATGATTATATTGGGAGGCGGTCCTTGCAGATCAGAGGGATCCTAAGTATACTGGGAGGGATACAATTCGTAGACAGATGACAGGGGGAGGTGCATCACAGGCATCAGTAGTGATGTGACCACCACGGGACAGAGGGGATGACAGTGCCAGGGGGAGGGGGCCCAGCTACATGAGGGTCTACCCCTGGGTACACATTGATATAGTTTTTATAGTTTTTGATGTCATAAGATGATATGTATAGCGAGACTTAGGTGCTCATGCATTCTAGATGTATACTTTATGATGTACTTATTTGATAAACTTGATGTATTTTGTCTATGCTGATGACACTACATGTATGACACTTTATGCATATTTATATGATGATGCAGTACTTATCTTGATGATGGCTATATAATTTACTATGTGATGTGTGTGATTATGTTTTATGCAGATGTTTTTATAAAATGTATGCGATGATGATGTTATTATGAAATTGACACTTTTTAATGTAGTGACTAAATGATGCAATACTAATGATTTATGCATGTATTTAAATGTTTAATGGTTAATGTTGTGAATTTATATATGTGTGTGTTAAAATTGTGTAGTGGACAATGGAATGATATGCTAAGATGATTATGAAATGAATTATGCAAGGTAAATTATTTTTTGTGTATCAAAGTGACCCAAAGGAACATATAGCTAGGCAAGGACAGGGGGATAAAAGAAGGCCTCATAATGAAAAAATGCCCCTAACTAAAATGCAATTTAAACTATATGAAAACTAACTAGAAGGGATTTACACTGTGTCAAAATTTGAAGAGCACATCATAATTTGATGTAGCATTGAAAGAATGCATCACCTGCTAGAAAGCATGAATGACATAATTTCTTTGCATGGACCAGACTCAAAAACAGACAAGGTGAGATTTAATAATATAGATGTAGATAGGTAGTCATGATGGGATAAATGTCATAATCCTCATAGGAAAGTCCTAATACACCAAAGCCATGATGAGTGGTCTTGGTAGGAACGTGCAAAAGGACTTTTCCCCCAGTAAGGTATGCATAATCATAACCATCTATCCAACAAAAATATACATCAAATCACCACAAACAGATCATACCACACAAAGACACGTGCAGAGGTTTATGTCATCTCAAATGAACCAAGATATAGGAGATCAAGGCTATTCAATGGAGATGCCACCTTGCACAAAAGATAAAATCAAAAAGAAGGCATCCTGACCAAGTGGTCATTCAGTCCAGCGTTCTTGCCCAAGATAGATAGAGATGCAAAATACATGATTGATTAGCTGACTTAGGATGTGTTGGAAAGGTCGATTGGTTGGATTGATTGAATATCTTAAGGCAATAGCGATGAATAGAATAACCCATGGGATCAAAAGGTCTTGAGATCGATTTGATGAAGTGCGACATGGTCACTGTGTCTGTCAAAGAATCATGATCATGATAAAGCTCATTTTCTAAATAGATCATCTATACATGTGGATCCTTATTCCAACTATGTTAGCACTGAAGCAGCGTGTGAGTGTGTGCAAAGTGAGAAAATTTAGCAAAGCAAGGTATGATTCCCGCACAGATATGGGAAAATGGAGGGGGGAAATCCTGATAGATGGTGGATCTATGCTAACTACACATGGTGCCCCAAAGGGGTTTTCACCATGGTACCTACCCAAGGCGCTTGTTTACCAAGTTTTCACCATTGGACGTTTATTGCAATTTTTTTTTTCAGGACTTTTTATACTTTTTAGTATTTTTTCAGGATCATTTTCAGATTTTTTTAGTATTTTTTCAGGATCATTTTCAGATTTTTTTTAGAATTTTTTCAGGATCATAAATTACTGCACACCATGCTGCTAAGCTCATGTGTAAAACCGCTTGAGATGAATAATGTTGACCGGATCAGGAATAGGAACTCCTACAGGTGTTGCAATTTGATAGGCTCCAGAACCATATTTATGAGTGATCACAAATGGGCCCAACCAATTAGGCTCAAATTTTCCTTTCTTTTCATGATTTTGAAGATTCCTCATATTATGCTGAAGAATAAGGTCACCAACATTGAACTCATGAGGCTTGATCCTCTTATTAAACTGAAGCCACAGGTGATTTTGATACACGCAGAGGTGGTTCAGGGCATTAAGATGTCTCTCATCAAGGAGCTGCAACTCTTGCAAGCGAGCAACTCGGTATTCTTCTTTAGACATTAGATTTTTGAGAGATATCCTGAGGGAAGGGAGCTCAATTTCAATGGGGACAATAGCCTCGGTACCATAAACAAGGGAGAATGGAGTGGCACCAGTTGGAGTACGGATGGAAGTACGGTAGGCCCATAAGGTGGGGTTGAGTTGGAGATGCCAATTACGGCCAGAGTCATCAATAGTCTTCTTAAGGATTTTCAGGAGGGTCTTATTAGTAGCTTCAGCCTGGCTATTCCCTTGTGGGAAATATCTGGAGGAGCAATGTTGTGTGATCCCAAATTTATTACAAAGTTCTGTAACATCTCTATTCTTGAATGGGGTTCCATTATCAGTGAGTATATCTTGGGGGATTCCATAGCAACAGATAATGTAATTGAGTATGAACTTGGATATTTGTTTACCTATTATATAAGTAAGGGGAACGACCTCAACCCATTTGGTGAAGTATTCAGTAGCAACAAGGATATACTTGTGACCGTTGGAGGAGTTAGGAAATATCTGGCCAACTAAATCTAATCCCCAATGGGAGAAAGGCCAAGGGGTGATGGTAGGTTGGAGTTCTTGGGTGGGGGCATGTATTAAATCGCCATGCTGCTGACAGGGAAGACATATTTTCACAAAATGGTATGCATCTTCTTCCATAGTAGGCCAGTAATATCTAGTGCGGAGCAAATTCTTTGCCAATGTGAGTCCACTAGAGTGAGCCCCACAAATTCCTTGATGCACCTCTTCTAATGCAGTCTTGGCCTCTTCTGAGTCTAAACATCTGAGTAGGGTTCCATAAAAATTCCTTTGATAAAGGGTGTCTCCTAAGATGGTGTAGCAGGAAGTGCGATGGATGAAGGTCTTGCGCTGGTTGGGGTGAGAGTTAGTGGAATGATCTTATTGCGAAGGTAGGCAAGGATTTCATGATACCAGGGTGATTCAGAACTTACAATAGTACACACCATCTCAGATTCCAATTGGTCATAGGCAGGGACCGTGAGATTCTCAACAAGAAATTCATAGCGATCATGATTATCAGGTATAGATACCAAGGCGGCAATAGTAGCCATAGCATTTGCAGCCTTATTGTTTGCATGTGGGATCTATTGGAATTCTAGCAATGTGAAATATTTTTTGAGATCTTCAATTATGCGATGATAAGGAAGGAGCTTGTCATTTTTTGTTTGGAATTCATCTGTTACTTGTTGAATCACCAACTGAGAGTCCCTAAAGACCAATAAAGAAGTGATTTTCCAAAGAATTGCGAGGCACAGTCCTACAATTAATGCTTCATATTCTGCAATATTGTTTGTGCACTGAGAAGTGAGATTGTATGACTTAGGGATAAAATCCCCTTGTGGCATAACAAGCAATATGCCTGCCCCTGAGCCTTTTTGTGTAAAAGAATCGTCAAAATAAAGTTTCCATGATGGACTCAGGGTAACAGTGAGAATGGATTCATTTGGAAAATCGGTAATTATAGGATGATCCTCGGGAGTAGGAGCTTCTGCCAACTGATCTGCTATTACCTGTCCCTTGATGGCTTTTCGATCCACATACTCAATGTCAAATTCACTCAAAATCATGACCCATTTTGCAGTATGACCAGTAAGAGACGCTTTGGATAATAAGTATTTTAATGGGTCAATCTTAGCAATAAGTTGAGTCTTATGGTTAAGCATGTAGTGGCATAATTTTTGAGCACAGAAAACCATAGCCAAGAATGCTTTCTCAATCACTGTATGATTCAACTCATAGCTGATTAATGTTCTTCTTAAGTAATAGATAGCTCTTTCTTTTCCATTATCATCTAGCTGAGCTAGGAGGGCTCCCAATGCTACTATTGTTGCTGAAATGTATAAGATCAAAGGATGACCTAGAACAGGTGGGACCAACACTGGTGGATTGACTAAATATTGTTTCATTTGATCAAAAGATTTCTGACATAGGCAATCCCATATAAACTTAGTGTCTTTCCTCAGGAGGTGAGAGAAAGGATGAACTTTATCTGCTAGTTGTGCCATGAATCTTTAGATTGACTGAAGTCATCCCTCTAATCCTCAAAGTTGTTTCAGTGTTTTGGGAGGCGGCATTTCCAAAATGGCTTTCACCTTTTTGGGATCTACTTCAATTCCTCGGCGAGATACAATGTAGCCAAGTAATTTTCCTGACTGAAAACGGAACACACACTTTTTAGGATTTAATCTGACTTTGTATTTCTCTAGTCTGTCAAAAATCTTTGTTAGGATATCAATGTGTGAATCTCTTGTTTTGGATTTGGCTAGAAGATCATCTACATAATCCTCCATAATATCATGAAGAAGATCATGAAATATAGTAGTCATGGCACGTTGATATGTGGCTCCTGCATTCTTAAGAGCAAAAGGCATGACCTTGTAGCAGAATGTTCCCCAAGGAGTTGTAAAGGTAGTCTTATGTTGATCTTCTTCAGCAATCCTGATTTGATTATATACAGAGAAACCATCCATGAGGGACAACATCTCATGTCCAGCTATCAAATCCACTATAATGCCAATGTTGGGGAGTGGAAAATCGTGCTTTGGACATGCTTTGTTTAGATCGTGAAAATCTGTATAGATGCGAATGCCCCCAGCGGGTTTACCTACTGGCACAATGTTAGAGACCCACTCAGGATAATCGATAGGTTGTATCACATCGACATCCAACATTTTTTGGAGTTCAACTTTTACTAGAAGTGCAACTTTAAGATGCATCTTGCACAATTTTTTCTTGACAGGTTTGATTTTAGGATCGACCGCAAGATGGTGCACAACAAGATCGGGATCAAGACCAGGCATTTCTTTGTAAGTCCATGCAAAATTCACCTGTTTCTTATGGAGAAATTCAATCATATCCTTTTGTTCTTGTTTATTAAGTGATGCTGCAATGTATGTGATTTTAGGATTATCTTCAGTTCCAAGATTAACCCCAATGGTATCTTCAATTAGAATAGAGGATCATTCTAGAGGTAGCATCATAAAAGGCAAGTCAACTTCTCCCTCTTCTAGCACCTCAGAGAGGTTTTTACTAGAAGATGCGTCCTTTATTTTTACTTTTTCTTTGTCAAAAGGTGCCTCAGAGAGGTTTTCACCTAGGGACATTTCTTTTTCTTTTTCATTTTTATTGTCTTTTTCACTTTTGCGACTAAGAGAGTTGACTTGGCTAGCAAAGTAGGCTTGCTCACCATACGTGATTTGATGCTCATATTCTTGGAGATCTCTTAGGCCAAAGAGAGCTAGAACTGCCTCGTAAGAATCATGAATGTCTAGAGATGGTGGTTCCAATCAACAAGGTCAGGATTTTTGAGTGAAAGAGTGGGGGATGAAAGATCTAGGGCTGTGATAGCTAAGACATGATAGGTATCATCATTGTCATTGCAGGTATCGGTAAGATCATTTTCAATATATTCAAAGGGAATTTCTTGGAACTCCTCATCAGAGTCAGTCTCAGATTCAACTGTAACATACTCATTAGTAAAGGACCTCTTGGTTTCTATGGAACCCAACCCTTTGCATTTAGGATAACTGAATGCTTCAAGGGGTTCCGTCATTCCATTTTCATTAACCCCTAATCCTGTGCCATGGTATCCCATTTTTTCTACTATAGGTGGTGCCTTAACATAGTTTCCTTCAGGGAAAGTCATAGGATCATCTTGTCCATCTTTATAAAGCCAGGATAGTATGTCATGTTCCATATGCTCATCTGAAAGGGATCCCCAATGTTCAAAAGCAATCCCTTTGTATGCCTTGATTTACTTATCCTTCTAAGGGAGAATTCGAGAAGGTTTAGCATATGATCGTGGAGAGACAGGGAGTTGCCTAATGCAAAGGGCATTTTCAATCTTATATTTTCCAGGACCCTTGTCAATGAATGTGAATTTTTCATTAGAAGCAGAGTTATGGACTTCAACAACTTTCTCTTTATCTTTAGAAGACTCAGGTTTATCAGATGCCTCTCCTGTTGTAGCCTTGGAAGTGTCTTTAGGAATCACTCTAGAAAATTCATTTAATGGACAATAATTAGTTTGGGCACCTTCCAATCTCTTGCAATATTGAAATGGTTCTGGATCTCTTGGAATGGTGA
>MU223293.1:2404844-2430066 GCA_018584345.1 Thuja plicata
TCTTCATTCATTTTGTTCTTGAATATCCACTTAGTTCCAATCATGTTCTTGTCATGAGGTCTAGGGACCAGTTCCCATGTTTCATTCTTGATTATTTGATCTAATTCTTCTTGCATGACACTTTTCCTATCTAAATCTTTGCACGCAGCTTCAACACTTAAGGGTTCAATCTATGAAAGTAAGCATACCTCTTCATCAGCAGTTGAACCTTTGTCTCTAGATCTTGTCAATACTTTTGTGCTCTGATCTCCAATGATATCATCCATAGAGTGGTATTTGGATGTGTACCTTGAATTCTTAGGAGTGATACTTTCATCTGTGACCTGTGATTCTTCTTCACTTGGTTTAGGATTGTTATATGAAAAATTAACACAATTAAACATTTCTTCAATAACTGTGTCCTTATTGATGGGTCTGGTCTCATCTTCAATCATGGGAGCATAGTCATAATATCTTTCTTGAATCATAAACTTCTCATCAATCTTCACATGAGTACTTTCAATGATCTTCTTTAATCTTAGATTGAAACATCTATAGGCTTTTCTTTTAGTAGAGTAACCAAGAAAAATTCCTTCATCGCTTCTAGCATCAAACTTACCAATGCTATCATCTCTCTTGATGTAGCACTTGCTTCCAAATATTCTAAAGTATTTTATAGTAGGTACATTACCAAACCAGATTTTATAAGGTTTCTTGTCTGTTCCTAGTCTCAATTGTATTCTATTGATAGTGTAAACTACTGTATTGACTGCATCTCTCCAGTAGGTATGGGCAACCTTTCCTTTAATCATAATAGTGCGCGCTATGTCAAGTATTATCATGTTCCTCCTTTCTTCTATCCCATTCTGCTGAGGGGTTCTAGGTGCACTTAACTATCTTTTGATTCCATGTTCTTCACAATAGTCATAAAACTGGTCAGAGGTGAATTCTCCTCTATTAGATCTCAGAAATTTTATCTTTAATCCAGATTCATTCTCAACCTTAGCTTTGAATACTTTGAAATTCTCAAAAGCTTTAGATTTTTATTTTAAGAATGCAACCCACATCATCCTTGAGAAATCATCAACAAACAAAATAAAATACATTTCTCCATAGTAAGATCTTGTTTGAGTAGGTCCACATAGGTCTGTATACATCATATCTAATTTATTTTCTACAGAGTTTTTTTTGCTCCTGAATGAGGTCCTCACATGATTCCCCATCACAAATTCCCTGCACATGGTGTCAACTGGTCTTGCAATGCTAGGAGGGTCTCTTACATCCTTTACATTACTGATCTTGACTATGTTGTCAAAATTGATGTGACAAATTCTCTTGTGCTATAGCCAGTTGTCATCTACTTTTGCAACAAAACAACTTACTTCTGAGTTGAGATGAAAAAAATTACCTTTGGTCTTTGAGCCTGATGCAATCATGTCTCCTTCTTTGTTGTTAATGATGCACTGGTTTTTTTTGAATTCCAACTGATATCCTTTATCAAACAACTGTCCAACACTTAGTAAGTTATGATGCAAACCATCAACATAGAGAACATCATCTATGTTGTTATTTCCATCTAGGGTGATAGAACCTCTTCCTATGATAGGTTTGGGAGTGTTATCTCCAAATCTAACCATGCCACCTTTGTACTTGTCCAAATGTACAAATTTGTCTTTGTCTCCTATCATGTCGTGTGAACATCCACTGTCAATGATCTAGTTTGTTATGATGTCAGCTTTTGAAACTAGTGCTAACTCCTATTCTTTTACATCATCTTCTTTGTCCATTTCTTGAAGCATCTTATCAATGTCTTTAATGACAACAAATCCAATTTCCTCTTCTCCTCAGTCATCATCAGTTACACCATCCTCAGCATGATAACATTGTTTAGTGTACTTAGGTTTGTAATCTGATATAAATTTCTTAACTCTTGTAGGGCACTTGGATGCAAATTGACCAACTTTGTTGCATGAGAAACATTTGAATGGTAGTTGTCCTTCATATTTACCTTTACCTTTCCTTTTCTTCTTGGAAATCATAGAAATGATTTCTTCTAGTTCTGTATCACTTCTTCATTTTTACTAGAGCTTCTTATAGATTTCTTGTTGTGGACTGTGGCTTTGAAGGTTGTCTCACTTTTAGGTTCTATCTTCAATCTAGTTATTTTAAATGTAGATATTTTTCTGATCAAGGTTTCCCTCTAGAAGTATTTTGAAAATTGCATAGTCTCATCTAGGATATTTATCTTGCTCTCATAGGCTATTGTCAATGTGGTCATTAATTTGTCCATTATATCTTCCTCTGATATTTCTCTGCCTTTGTTTCTTATACCTAATATTGCTTCATTAATCCTCTGATTGTAAGCTCTGATGTTTTCTTCAGGTAACATTTCTAAATTGTTGTATCCTTTCTTCCATGTCTTTCTGCGTGCATTCTTTGCTTGGATGTCTCCTTCAAACATATCTTCTAAGTATTTCCAAATAGAGTATGCTTTATCTGTCTTCTTGATCTCAAAAAATTCACTCTCGGATAGGGCACTGATTAGGGCTTCTTTGGCAATTGCATTATTAGTGAGCACTTCCTTTTGTTTCATAGTAGAGTCATCGGCTACAAGATCTTTCAAGGTGGGAATTTAAACTTATTGAGAGGCAGTCTCATAGATCTCAAATCCAACACGCTGAAGATGTGTTATCATTTTCTTCTTCTAGTCAAGATAGTTTTCTCCATCGAACTTAGGACTCTCTTTCCTAAAGTATGCCATCTGATCTACCTTTAGTTGTTAGGCTTTCTCTCCAAGGCACTTGGCTTTGATACCAATTGTTGGAATAGTCCCAAGGATAACTAAGAGGGGGGGGTGAATCAGTTATCAATCAATTTAATTCTTTTCTCTTTATTTAATGTAATTTGCTATAAAGTAAATGCACATTCAGATAACCCAATAGAGTACTCAAGAATTTGATTACGGGGAAACCAAATAGGCAAAAACCCCGGTGGGAATTAGCACCCACAAACAACTACACTAGTTTATAATGATTCCTTTTAGAAGATCTTACAACCCTGTTAGGAGTTGATATTTACAATGCAAGAAGTATAGAGACCTGTTTAAAGGTCAGACCCTGTTAGGAGTCTTTTATAGATAACCCTGTTAAGGGTGAGGACTCACTGTCCAATAGCTCACTGCTAAGATGGTGAAGGCTACAACCTTCAGTATATTGGATATAAACTATATCTGGTAAATGAATTGTTTGATTAGAGCTGTTGTCTTGATCATTTCCAATGAATTGCAGTCAACTTCTGTTTCTTCACATAGATTTTCAACTTATTCTTCCTGATTTTCTGCTCTTCTCTATCTTTTCTTCTTCAAAACATCTTCGACACTTAGTGAACATAACTGAACTCTTAGATGTATCTTCACCAAGGATAAGGTCACAATAGTATCTGGAAACACTTCATTAACTTCCTTGTTAGCTCAACCAAGCACACAATAAAGATTAAGACCACGCAACTCAAACTGAATAGATGCGACGCTTCACAAAGTCAACTTCACCAAATTAACTCTAACATCAAGATTCTGTTGAAACACGTTTAGTGCCTTTGCATAATTATTTTTAACTCATAACTAAAAATGAATAAAAGCATGCATATCTTGAAGATAGGCACAACTCAAGAAACACTGTATTTACGTCGGCTCCTTAACAGATAAACTCCATAAACTGTAACAGCCATAACTGATTAATCATAACTCAACTAAAACTACATATCTGACTTGGCATGAATGCACATAGCAACTAGATCATATATACACCATGAAAATAAAAATGCATAGCTCCAAAGCATGTGTACTGATAATTACATATAGGATTCCTGTTGTATATTATATGTTGTCATCAATGGCAAACATACAATCAATTATTTTCACAGAAGAAAATCTCCAACAGGAAACAGGTTGGCTTTCTGCAGATACTCTAGGGAGCTATCCTCTCATTCTAGGGCTTCTTCACACTGGGGTTTCTTAAACCTCCACAACCTTTTTCTTACTAACCTTCTTTAGTTTCTCTTCTGTAGGAACCAACATCCTTTTCTTCCCCTTTGAGGCTATAGGGGTTTGTGGCTTGGCTGCAGGAATAGAAGTTTCTCCCTCTGCTTTTTGTTTTCCTTTTATTCAGGTAGAAGTAGGTACATTGCTTTCATGAGTAGGTAAAGGCATGCTTTCTTGCATATTTTCTATTTCTACCCCTTGGGTATCTTGCTCAACGACTGGGTCAATTGGTATTACATCATCATGACTAGATTGCACATTAGGGTTAACCTGTGGTTGTAGGGTTTTATGCTGGACAAAGTCTAACCATGCCAAGGGAGATGCATTGCTAAGAGATATTTATATTAGAAATTTAATTAGGGCATGGTGGGTGATAGAATTGACATTTCCTTTTTGGGTCTCCCTAGCACTGATGCATAGCATATTGTACAAGAAATTGGGGGCATTCATTGGAAGATTATGCCTTACATAACTAAGTAATTTAAAATGATGTGCGTGCAAATTGGAAAATCTTCCTTCACATGTAAAATACCTGATAATATGCATATCCAACTCATTATACAATAGAGGGATATATATTCTTTTGCACCCTTGTTTAGTAATCTCTTGAGGAGTGTCACTTGGTAGGGTAAACTGGGCCCTAGCTGATCTGGCATCATGCACATTGGGGTAGTTCTCCCTAACAATTGGTTACCTAGTAAGTTCTTATATCCATTCTTCTGTGGTGACCACTATCAATCCCCATACAGTTGCTTTCCCTTCCTCAAATGTACTTGCAAATTCAGTCGCTGAGTCACATGCATTAAGCCTTCTTACTGCTTCAACATCTAAAAGTAACACACCATGTACTACCAACTCATGTCTCTGCAACTGGCCTCCCATCTGTGCTTGCCAATTTTCAATTTTTCTACTCTATGGTAGATAAATGCCTTATTCCTTTTTGATTTTTAGACTAGTCATTTTTAAAACTATGGGCTTCCTTCTGAATTCCTCTATTATTCTTAGCATCAACAATGGTGATGTAATTTAACAAGATAAATTATAGGTCTTACTACGGGTTGCCACATAATTTAATTATAAGTAACATCAATTCTGACAATCAAAGATAATTTAGTAATAAAGGTATGGTAGTTGTACGATATAGCAATGGGACTTTAATGAGACAAAGACGAAGTACATATTTGAGGTGACGTTAAATATTTTAGGATTAAAAAGAAATGAAATTTTAGGAATTAATACACTTCCCGCCCCCCTATGAAACATTTACAAGTGTCCCCACTTGGAATACTTGGCACAAGGAATGGAACTGGCTTAATGCCGCAATGATACATTTATTGCAGTACTAGATATAATCATCAAAAATCTATGCGCTAAAAATGGATTTTTTTGAAAAGATTGTACTTGTCATTTGATCATTGCATGTGCAAAAAAGAAGGTGGTGAGAGTGGAACAAAAGTGGCAGCAGCTTGCGTTAACATACTCGGCTCTTATTTGAAGCAAAGAAAGGAAAATGGTGATGACGTGGAAGGCGGGTGGGTGGAAGATAAATAAATGAGATGAGTTGGAAAGAATAATTAGAAAGTGAATGGGGAAATGAACTTCATGTAAACACAATGTTTTAATTATGGACATGCTTGATGGAATTCTATTGAAGAGCTATAGGAAGAAGGTTTGCACCCTCTGGTGCAGGAAGTGTTACTTGTTGCTCTTTTGAAATTTGTTGTCAGAATTGATGCAGGAAGTCTTCTTTTGTTTGAGGTTGGTGATACAACTTTATCCGATGTCCATTGAATAATAGCTTGAAGTGTACTGGGTCAATTGTGGTCAACTAGATGGCTCCATTGGTGAAGACATGGTTTATTTCATATGGCCCCATCCATCTTGTCTGTAGCTTGCCTGGTATTTCCTTGAATCTAGAATCATATAGTAATGCCCAATCGCCAACTTGAAACTGTTTGTTCTTAATATGTGATTCATGCCACTTTTTCCTTTGCTTCTAGACTATTTCAGTGCACCCTAGGGAAGATTTGCGCATTTCATCCAAGAAATTAAGATGTCGCAATCACTCTTCTTGTGCTGCAGGAAGATCAATATTTAACTCCAGTGTTGTCTGCAATGTTTTGTGTTCAAATTCAATGGGTAGCATTGCTTCTTTTCCTTATAACAGTTCAAATAGGGTGAACCTTGTGGTGGTTTTCTAGTTTGTTCTATACACCTAGATGGCTTTTGATAGTCTACTGCTCTAGTCCCGGCAATGCAAATGAACTATGTTTGTTACGATGGCTTCAATTTCCCGATTTATAACTTTGGCCTGTCCATTGGCCTGAGGATGATAGGGGCTTGACTTCCGATGTCTGATATTATATTCTTTCATGAGCTCTGTTATCAGATTGGAAGTGAATTGGGCACCTTGATTAGTAACAATTTCTCTTGGCACTCCATATCTGGTGAAAATTTCATCATACAAAAATTTTGCAACCTTATGATCTCGGGCATGCTTCATGGATTTTACTTCAACCCACTTGGTCAGATAGTTAGTGCACACTAGGATGTAAGACTTCCCATTGGATGGAGTGTCTATTGGGCCAATGAAGTCCATGCCCCATTTGTCAAATAGAGTTACCACCATCTGTGGATCAAAGGGAATTTCATCTAATCTTGTTGGTCGGCCTATTCTCTGAAATTTATCACATTTCCTTGTGTAGCTAATTGCATCCTTGTGAAGTGTAGGCCAGTAATATCTAGTTGTTAAAATATTTTGGGTTGTCCTTTTTGCTGCAAAGTGTCCCCCACATGGCTCATTATGACATGCATGGAGAATGTCATATGTCTCATCTTATTGCACACATCTTCACATTACTTAATCAAGTCTAGTGTAAAATAGTATGTTATCAATCCAAGAGAAATTGAAGCTTTTTTCGACAAGCAGTCTCCTATCCTTATAAGAAAAATGTGTTGGTATTTTGTTAGCTGCAAGGTAATTAGCTATATTATCATACCATAGAATTTGGACAACAATATGAAATAAATTCTCATCTGGAAATGCATCATCTATCAGAGTAGTATCTTCTTCAGCATGGTGGATTCTGGATAGATATCTGCTACCACATTTTCCATTCCAGGCTTGTCAATGACAGTAATGTCAAATTCCTGCAAAAGAAGAAGTCATCTTACTAACCTGCCTGTGATGGCAGGTTCATTCATGAGATATTTAATTGCTACATGGTCAGTATGATCAAAAATGGGATAACCAGTTATATAATGGAAGAATTTGTTCATAGCATAAAATACTGCTAGTAATTCTTTCTTAGTCACTGTATAGTTTAACTCTGGTCCAAGGAGGCTCTTGCTAATGTAGTAAATTGCATTCTCTAGGTTACTAGACTTTTGTCCTAGGATAGCACCAACTGCATAGTCTGAAGCATATGTATGAATGTGAAATGGCAAAGACTAGTGAGGGCCCCTAAGTATGGGTGAAGTTCTCAACAGTGACTTCAGCTGTAGGAAGGATTCATCACAGTCCTTTGTCTAGACAAATTTGGCCTCTTTGGTAAGAAAGGTATACAGAGGGCTAGCAATTTGACCAAAAATTTGGATAAACCTCCTATAGTAACCAACATGTCCTAGGAAAGACCTAACATCCTTTTACTTTGTAGGGATAGGTAGTGTGAGAATTACCTCTATTTTTGAAGGATCTACCTAGATTCCAGCTTCATAGATAAAATGTCCAAGAACTACGTCTTCCTGCATCATCACGAAGCATTTCTCACTGTTGAGAGATAAGTTGTGTTCCTGACATCTGATTAGTACTCTTTCCAAATTCTTCAGAGCATCTTCAAAGGTGACACCAAATGTAGTAAAGTCATCCATATATATCTCCATACAATCATGTAATATGTCAGCAAAGATGCTGATTATAGCTCTCTAGAAAGTAGCTGGTGGATTGCATAAGCCAAGTGGTAATACAAAATAAGCATATGTGCCCCAAGGGCATGTGAATGTGGTCTTCTCCTAATCTTTTGGAGCAATGCTGATATGATTTTAACCGCTATATCCATCCAGAAAGGAGAAGTATTTCTTACTAGCCAAAGTGTCAAGGACTTGATCAATTGATGGTAAAGGAAAATGATCCTTCTTTGTGGCTGTTAGGGTTTTTTCTTGTAGGGCCTCTAAAGATGCTTGAATGCTTAAATAACTCTATGACTCCCAATGCCTTTGATACTCTAACTCAAGCAAGAGAAAACATTAATTGATGAGGTATTTTGATAACACTAGGGATACCTATTATCACCTCCTTTTTTGAGATCCACTGACTCAGGTAGGTTTTACCTATGACTAATTACTGACTTGACAATATCTTTAGAGTGGATTTTACTTATGTGTTGAATGCTCTATTTTTATATGGATATATAAATGAAAATGCAGATAACGATGATTATTCTGAGAAAAAACTTGACAATCCAAATCATTATCTTAATGACAACATACAACAACATAATAAGGAATTTCATCTTTCTTTCCTTTTACAATTCTTGTGAATCTAGGAGGAATAACCTATTTGATTTACTCTTTAAGAAATGAACAAAATTCAACTGTTATCACTCTAAATACAATTGATTTTACATATATATTCTGAAAGTAATTGATTTTGAATAGTATTGAATATTTTGAATGATGATGGATTATCTAACAAGTTCCTAGACCAGTTCCTATCCTTGGGCTTATAGAATCAACAGATATAAATCCACAAAGATATATAAAACATAATACTGTAAGATACCTTGCAACCTACATGCAACTCAGATAAAATGCCTTGCAAACTATCTTGTCACTTCTACAACATTGTATCAAATCCTCAATCACTCTGTACTCCCTGAAACTACTCACAAAGTTTAATTCTCCCCTTAGAAGAAGCTTGCAAATAATCAGATGACTACCTTATACCCAATATGTTTAACATGCCTTACAAATTAAACATAAAAGAGTATAGACAATAAGTAAAGAGACAATAACAATGTAGAGTAAAGTTGCATTGTATTTTTATTCATATATTTCTGCTTCAAATACATACAAAGGCTAAAAGCTCAAAAAACACAGACTGGAGCCCAGAAAACTGTCTTACAATTATATTTTATCATCCCCAAAATATTACAATTTGATCTATTTATAGGTCTTAAACCATCTTGGAATCCTTAAAGTTAGGATGCAACAAGCTTCAGATGGTTTAAGGAATCTAACCCTAAAAGTATAGAAAAGACAAGAAAAAAGAATGTACAAGTGCTGGGAAGACAAAAATAGGGGATGAAATCTGATCTTCTTTGTCTTCATATGAACACTGGCACCTGTGTCTGAAAATGTTCAAGATAGTATCTAATATTTTTACTGAGACCAAGTGACCACCATTTCAGGCTAACCTACACTTGTCTTTCATAATTACTAACCTCCCTGTGATCAATGGTTAGGCGCCAAGAATTCATCTTTACTCTTCATCCAGGACCTCTTCCTCTATCTCAACCAGATTCTTCTTCTTTGGTTTGGTCATCAAATACCAAGCTGTCACATCCTCCTCTACAGGCCAATTGAAACTCTGAATACTCTGTAGTTTACTTTTTTTCCTTTCCCATCTGACATCAGTAATTCTTTTGACATCAACTAAGAATTTATTTATGTCAGCTTCTACTTTGAAGGCCTCATCCAAAATTCTATTAAAACCATCTAAATCTAGATCAGAATCTGTAATAAATGCCTCATTACTAGGCATTCTGCTATCAAATTCATTTCTCTAGGCCTCCAAGGCCTTAATCTGATCATCTTCTCCTTTCAATGGAGGAACAAATCTATTGAAATTCAGTGAAAATAGGCTTATCTTAGCCTCTATCTGATTTAATTTACCTTTAAATAAAGGTAAAGTGACATTAATTTTCTTGATCTCATCTTCAATCTCTGACATAATTTCTGGCAAATCTGGTCTATGTTGCTACAAAGAGGCTAATTTCTCAAACAACTGTACCCTGGGAGACCACACTATGAAAAAGGGAGTTAAAACAGAGATGTACCCTATCACTTCAGCATGCAAGATGGGAAATTTATTATATGCATTTAGGATTATATCTATTTTATCTTTTAAGATATCAATCCTATGTTGAAGTATACACCTCAATGCATTTATGACAACTTCATTATCCCTTTTGGCCACATCCTCTATTTTTACATCTTCCCCTGCTTCAACTTTCTCTTCTATTTGTAGAGGATGCACTAAGGGTACATATACAACCTTTGGCTTTTCTAATAATTGCTTACTCATCTCACCAATCACCTTATCTTGCTGATGGATCTTGATATGACATAGTTCTCTATCTTTGGCCAGGGAACTAGCCTCCTCAATTAAGACACCACATTTTTAGACAACTGCTTTGTCTTGTCTTCATTTAGATGTGCCCAATGTGTCATTATTTGGTAAATCTTAAGATCTCCTATGTTTTTCACTATCCATACCATCTGGTTTCCAACCATGCTCTCTTGTATGTTCAATAATTGAGGCTTCTGGTCTTTAGGAAATAAATTCCACATGGAAAATGCTTGAGATTTTGGGCTATACCCAAATCCTTTGATCATATCACCCATTTGAATCTCACTTTCCATCTTTAGATCTGGCAGCTTTCTGATTTGGTCTATTATGAATGCTGAGGCTAAATCCCAGCCTTTAGCCAACAAAATTCTAATATTCAAGACCATTTTCCTAGCCTCATCGGGAGAAACATCCTCACTTTCAGGATCATATGTTTGTAGAGCTAGAAGAGCCTCATTTGTTACTGCTTCTTCACCATCTGACTTCAATTGCTCTCTGATCTGTTCCTTTTTATGCCATCTTAAGAAATCCTTAAATTCATCAGTTTTTATGAAGTTATCATCACTTAAAAACTATTGTTGGTGAAGCAATCTTTCATCAATACATGCTCTGAGAGGCAATTCTATATTTTCCTCTACCTCTTGCTACAGCTTCTTTCCTTTTTTGATCTCTTTTCTCAAATTATGATCGTATAATATGTTGCCAGGAACAAGAGAATTTATTCTATCCCCTTTTCTCTCTTTTCTTGTATAAGAGTTCTGACCAAGATCAACTTTTTGCCTCTTGGTAGTAGGCTCATCTACATCATCAGGTTGAGAAACCTTAGTCAAATCTATGATATGTCCCTCTTCCCCCTGTATCTAAATTGCTTCTGCAATATTCTATTGTGGTTGATCAATTTGAGGTGGATGGACATATTCTTCATCACTCTCGCTCTCATATTCAGATTCTTTTTCCCCTTTCTTCACATCCATAACCTTATCTAATTGCTCACAAAGTGTGTAAAAATTATCCATCATAGCTTTAATTTTGTCAAAATATGGCATGTCAGGGTAAAAACCTCCAAATGCTAATCCATTTCTTTTTATTTGTTTCTCCAAATTTAACAACTCTTGAATTCTCTCTCTCTCCTACTTCTCACTTCATCTTCATCAAGGATACTCCTAGTAGTATCCTCCTCCACAGAAAGACCATGCACGAATGTGTTTGGTATGGTAGGAGTTAGGAGTTTCTTAGCTCCTACAATAAATCCCTCTGGATCAATATACCTATATAATGCTTCTCCCATCTTGCAGCTTTCCAACCATCTGCTCACTAAATCAATAGCACCTTTGCCAATTGTAAACTGAAAAATCTTGAATTGCCTAGGGGTTAATGTCCCCTTCCTATGTGGTACAAAGTGCTCATTATTTGTTAATAAAAGTTGCCAAATAAATTCCATAGCTGTAACTCTTGATGGCACATAATATGGTAAGACATGAGGAGGATGTGTACATCCATACACTCTGATCATGGTGAAATTCTCTTCTAAAAAGAAGTCTACCCAATTGTGGTCACCTTCCCACTTATCAACATATTCACAGGGTCTCAGCAACTGCAACACCTTCACTGGGAGTCTAGTCTTGCTAATACCCAAACTCTACATCAAAGGGTAGACAACCTAGTTCTCAAATCCACAAAATTCAAAATCTATGGAGGTGAAATTCCATATCCTATTCCAAAATTGGATAGGATTGGGCCGGTCATGAAAGATCCTCTGGGGGTTCAAATTATCTACATTCATGATACCATAATTAAAATGCAATAATAAATGCATCAGGATAGAATAATGTAAAAACTTAGGATCTTTATCCTTCTTCTGCACAACTACAAACCCCTCATGCATTCTATCAATGATGTATTGTATATAATCATAGCTAGTACTAGAATGCACATCTTGTAAATCTAATACCATCGTTAAAATTCCAAAATTTATCTTCTATACTCCTCCATCTATACCCAACACTCTACACAAATCATATGCAATGTACTTGATATAAAAATGTAAATATTTGAAACAATAGGGTCCAGTTCCTGGTAAAGGGGTAATGAGGTTTCTAACCTCCTTAAGGATATGTTTTTGCAATTGGTTCCTAGCAACCCCAGGCTGTAACCTATACCTTTCCTCCTACCTTGTAATATTAATCTTAGTGGACATGGTACTATATAAACCAAAAGCTTTCATGAATGAATTCCTATTTAGAATTAACAATGCAGTACCATCGTTCTTTTTAATTGTCCTAGACAAGGAGTCATAATGGTTTGCAAGACCTAGAAACATGTCTACATCTACAAAGACATCAGGAACAATTAACCTATCCAGACCACTAGTCCAAGGATTTGATATTGGGATGGCCTTATCAGCATTATTATAAAACTAGTTATAGAGAGAAAAACCTATAGAACCTGGTGTACGTGCATCTCTGATTTATAGTATTCATCTGCCAATATGTTGGCATTTTCCCTCTTGTTCTATGTAGACCCAGGTAACAGCTTCAAAAATTCAACAGATAAATTCCTTTTTCCCTTGGCATCTTCATCTACTTCATCACTCTTCCCACTGGTAGAATCCACACTAACTGCTTTACTCATTTTGTTCTGTTTTCACTTCTCTTTCACCGATATTGAAACAAATCTTCTCTCAGGACTCCTTACTCTTCTCTATGCACTGAAGACAATTCAAGAACTTTGAAACCTGAGAATCACCCTAAAAATGATCAATTCTTGCTTCCTGGACACAGAAAACCTAGCAAATTCTCCTCTCTAAAATTTTGGATGTATGATAAATGAAAATAAACATGAGATCATCCCTTTATGGTCAATTTTCAAAGTACTTAACTCATCATTGAAGAAACAATCAAATTTGCCTTCAAGTTTTACATACTATGGTATTAATTGAAATCCTAGCTGTAGCTCATGAATGTGACAGGAAATCAAATTCATATGAGTGCATTTTTAGAAAAACCCTTATAAAATGACATGTCTTGATATGATTGGTTCTTCACCAGACATCTCAGCTACCCTTTTTAAACAATAATTAATCTCTTGCATTTTTATTGGATGATGAATCTCTATATTGTTATGTCAGCAACTGCCACTTATTATCACTTTTCATATTTGGCGACCAAGCGACTACGCATTATCTCTTTGTCGCTGATCAAATTTCTTAACTCTCAATTCTTCTGGAGATCTAGCGACTATATGATTTTCTTCATCTTAGCTTAACCATGATTAACTTCTAGCGATCACGCGACCAAATGAATCTAAGTCACTAGTAGTATTTCCAAACTCAAAGTTTATTCAGAGACCCCGGGACCACAGTTACTTTTCACCTTTTAAGCTTTTATCGCTAAGTCTCTAAATGTTTATTTCACTTTACAAGACCCCGCGATGACTACCCTTAGTCGCCCAATTGCTAAATAAAATTTCTCTTTAATATTTCCTTCAGAGACTTCGTGACATATCCCATGAGACTTTATCTTATCACTTTAATTTTAATTTGGAGACTATGCGACTAAGGCTAATCTCATTATCGCGAGAAAAGTTTACTCTATGCAAATTTGATAGAGACTCAGCGACTACTATTGATCCTATCTTACTCTGTATTTGACGGCTCTGCTAAGTCGCTTAATATATTTTAGAAACCCTAAATCATTTGGAGACCACGCGACTGATACACTTTGTTCTATTCACTACGGACACGTGTCTCATCTTCATTGTTTGTCTCCAAATCGCTGAAAAAATGCTGACTTACTATTTTTTACTAGCGACTACCCAAGCACCATATATTTCAATCAATTTGCAGTTTGTCACCAAGTCTTTGAACCTTTTAGTTAACTGACCGTTTAACTGGAGACATGGCGATAGAAGAATTTAAACTTATCACTAACTGTGTTTCAATCTAGAGACCCCCGCAACTGAAGCAATCGCTAAGTCTCATGATAATTTTCTAACTACAGGATGCACTGTGCGACACCATGACTTAACCGCTTGTCTCCATGTCACCAGATCATATCTTCTTCATTGGGTGACTTCGTGACTGAAAGACTTCGCTAAGTCTCATAACTTATAAAGAATATTCTTTTCCATTTTGAGACATCCCAACAACAGTTAATTGCCAAGTCTCATGATGAAATGGAATATGCTTTTAGGATTAAGTGACTAGGTGACCATTATAAAGGCACATGACTTTTTATAACTTAAGTTTTAAAAAAAAGGTAATGCAAAAATAGAAACTCGATTGACATTTTTAGGGATTTTGTGCATTTTCACCTAGAAGATAGCTCAGTGTTTTGGGTTTTTCACTATTCATCTAGATTTTCACGGGGATAATTCAAATTAGGACAAATTTTCTGATTTTGGATAAAAATTGGCAGGAGGACAAAAATGTTTTTAGGGCAAACCAACAAAACCAGGAATACAATGAACAATGGCTTTATTCAATTATCTGTAATCCACACATATATTGAATTTTCCTCCCTTCTTTGTTACAATAACCAAAGGTCATACCCAGTTTCTATCAGAGATTGGATAGATGAAACAAACATCTAGTAACTTTTGCAATTCAATTTTGACTATTTATCATAATGCTAGATTTATCCTTCTTTTTGGTTGACAAAGTGGTAAGATGCCATCATTAATGTAGATCCTATGGGTGAAGAGTTTGGGGTTTAGACCTATCATATTTCTGTAATCCCAAGAAAAGTATTTCTCATGCTTATGCAGGAGTTTGGTTAACAATGCCAATATTGGTGGTGGCAACTTGTTGTTCACATGGAGATTGTGACTAGGGGAAATTTCCACAGTATTTATTAGCTCTACCATTGACATTTTAGGTACAAGGCTTGTAGCTACTTCACATGGAAGTAATTGGCTAATTATCTCAGGGCTTGATGGAAAGACAGAGTTCTCATAGGTACATGGTTGTAAAATAGAACTTTCAAAAAAATTCTTTGCTACTATACACTCATTGGTAAGAATACTCTGTATTACATCATATTCCTCTTGCATTTTTAGAAAATATTGTCTGTGCATCATCATAAGCTGGGCAACGAAGTTGATCTCTTCTTCCTCATCCCCTAGTTCTGGCCAAATAGGATCTCTCAAGTCTAGCTGGGGTTGGGTAGGAGGATATAGTGCTAGCTTCTTTATTGCCTGACCATTTGAAATTGGCATACTTCCTGATCTGCAACTAATTTTTGCATCAGTGGTGGCTAACCAAGGTCTCCCTAAGATGATTGGATAGCTAGGATAGTTTACTTTAGGTGATAAGATGAGAAAATCAGCAAGGTATTCCCATGAGTCCAAGGTGACTACCACATCCTCTATAAGACCATCTGGAGTGACTATTGAACTTGTTAGTACTATCAAAATTTTGAAGAAATTTGGAGTTACTAATTAAAAATTTCCATAAAAGCTTGTGAAGAAGGCCGAAATTGAATACATGCAAGAAAGAGGCCTATTATTTTTATGACAATCTGCTTAGGATATGTGTTTACCACCTATCATTTGACAAATGGGATAGGTTCTAGCTCTCAAATTTGAGTTTTGACATGTTTTGGAGATAGCCATTTGGAGGCGTTTACCCAAATCTACATATTGCATATTTTCCAATTCTCACTAAATGACCTACTTTAGAGGTTTGTATCTCTGACTAGTTGGATAGACCTGACATTATGGAATGTTCCAGGATGGTATAGACATGAAAGTGAACTTCTATGCCCATTTGCAGAACCCTGTGAATTCATTTGCACCATTTTTCAAGGTCATTCTGTTTGCAATTGATGATCTTTCTTTGAGTTTCAAATGCAGAGTAATGAAATAGCCTACATTGAGGGCTTGCAATATGTACCTAGCTGATTTTTCATGGAGAATTGAATGATCCCCTATATTGTAATCATGAAAAAGCTCCCCCATGAATATTTTTCAGGCTTATGCCAATCCGTCTGGATTAGTTTTCTCAGTCAATTTCAACGGTAGTTTGTGAAAATTGATGGTGTTAAATAGAATAAAGTTTACAAAATGGTCAACTTGGGAGTTTAAAATATATCACTTCTAAAGGCATCATGGAGATATGATTTATCAAGATGCTAGTAAACATGAAAGACTTTATGTTTTCTAGATTTGGGAGCTCTGGTAGGCCTTTCAGTTAGTTTTTAAGGCCATTCCCAGAGGCCAGTTGCTGTTTGTCAGATCAGTATTGTAGAGATATAAAAAGTTGTTTATAATGGCTATCATTTCAATGCTTCATGGGAAAATTTCACAATAGGCTATGTTTCAGTAAATTGAAGATGGGAAAGGTGTTGAAGATGCACAAAGTGAACTTGATGTGGGACTTTCCAAAGTTTTGTATGAGATGCCTCTTAAGCCTGGAAGTTCATGAACAAAACACTGCCGGTAAGTGAAGTCATGCAAATCAACTTGGAATAGAAGATAGTGGTTTGAATGCTCTGTAAGAAATAACTGAAAATATGGAAGCAAAAACATAGGCATGTGTCTAGAATACAAAATGTGGAAAGTAAATAAAGTCTCTGAACTGTTTCAAATTTTAATTGCAAATGTGGGAGCACATCTAGTCATGTTTTTAATCATATCTCTAAAAATAGGAACTGGGTGAAGCTAAATTTTTAATATGTTTGAGACGACCATGCCTGCACTCTACAAAATTTTTTTCAAAAAAACCTAAATTGAAAATCAAAATTTATGGCCATGTAAGTATTTTTAGTTGTAGACTAGAAATGAGCTCGTCATGTAGTCGCAGACCGAAAGTGAGCTCGTCACTCAGTCGCAGACCAAAAGTGATCTCGTCACGTAGTCATGCATGATTTCCAAGGTAATGAAAAAGGCATGTGAGTTGGTGATTCAGCTCGTCGCACACTCGCACAAGTAGCTTGTTTCTTAGTCGCGGACCAGAAGTGAGCTCGTCGCGCATGATTTTGAAGGTAATGAAAAAGGCATGCGAGTTGGCAATTTAGCTTGTTGCGCACTTGCGTAAGCAACTCGTCACTTAGTCACAGACTAGAAATGAGCTTGTCGCTCACTCGCAGACAAAAAGTGAGCTCATCATGCAGTCACACATGATTTCCAAGGTAATGAAAAAGGCATGCGAGTTGGTGATTCATCTCATCGCACACTCGTGTAAGAAACTTGTCACTCAGTCGCAGACCAGGAGTGAGCTTGTCGAGTAGTCGTACATGATTTCCAAGGCAATGAAAAAGGCATACAAGTTGGTGATTCAGCTTGTCACACAGTTGTACAATCATCTCGTCACTCAATTGTGGACTAGAAGTGAGCTCGTTGTGCATGATTTCCAAGGTAATGAAAAAGGCATGCGAGTTGGTGATTTAGCTCATTGCGCACTCACATAAGCAGCTCGTCACTCAGTCACAGACCAAAAGTGAGCTCGTTGCGTAGTCGTGCATGATTTCCAAGGTAATGAAAAAGGCATGTGAGTTGGCGATTGAGCTCGTCGCTCAATCGTGGACCAGAAGTGAGCTCGTCGCACATGATTTCCAACGTAATAAAAAAGACATGCGAGTTAGGGATTCAGCTCATCGTGCACTCGCACAAGCAGCTCGTCACTCAGTCGCAGACTAGAAGTGAGCTCATCACGCAGTTGCGCATGATTTCCAAGGTAATAAAAAAGGCATGTGAGTTGGTGATTTAGCTCATCGCGCACTTGCGCAAGCAGCTCATCGCTCAGTCGTGGACCAGAAGTGAGCTCATTGCGCAGTCGCAAAGGCTATGTAGAGATGAATTTTTAGATCCAACCAGGAGGTGCCACTTGTCCAATTTTGATGCACGGTGAGAAAAAAGGATTAAAATATACATATTTTAAAATGTCATTTCAATTCAATAGTTTGACTATTGAAAAGATTTCAAATATTTCAAAGTTATTCAGGAAATGTGCATGGGAAGGCAAAGTTTGCTTAGTGATTCAAGGAGCATTTTTAGCAGAAATATTAAGTGTTATATACGGTTGGAAAGGTCTAGAGATGAAGATTTGGATTTTGCAATCCATTTGGGTGCAGATCAGATCAAATTTTTGCAGTTGCAGAAGAGATCAGTTTTAGATTTCGGAGGAATTGACAGGTGTTAGTGAAAGATTTGGTGAAATTAATGCTGCAAGGCTACTTTCTGATTTTGTGTGTCTAGTTTTGAGTTTTTTGTTATGTAAATGTATTGAATTAGAATTTTTTATGAAAAGCAAATGGAATCCCTTTCTAGTATTTGTCTGATGTCTTTGTGTTTGATCTTAAATATTTGTGTATTAATTTGTAAGGCATTTTAGTGCACCAGTTATAAGGTAGTTGTGAATTTTTGTTTTAGTTTCTTTCAAGGAAAGAGTAAATCTTATAGACAAGTTTTAGAGGTTTCAAGGTTGCACATGAATTTGATGTCCAGGTGTTGGAATGAAAATAATGATTTGTAAGGCACTTCATTTGGGTCTTGTATATTTGGATTTAGAGGGTTTTCTGTGAATGTATGTTTATATGACTCTGTTGCCCAATAGAAAAGACACTGGTCTTTGCTTCTTTATGCAGTTGTCATCATCAAACCATAAAATCAATTCAATTTACTTTTCTGTTTAAAGAGATATAAATGATTGTCATATCAAGTGTGATGGGTAGAATCCATCTCATGATTCACTGAAAGAAGTGAATCCAATAGGTACACCCGCCTGAGCCTTTGAGCTTGAAGTGTAGGAGGATTGTTTGGTCCTTGTTAATTAGCCTTTTCTTTGACAAGGTCAGGGAAAAATGCTAATAGAATGGTGACTCTACTAGGGAGTTAAGTAAAGTTTCAATAAAATGGTCAGTGAAATAGGAGATTTATTTCCTTGATTTGCTATGTTAACCCTAGAATCTGGTTGAAAGAAAGAGTCAAGGTCTTAGAATTTGAAAGTTATTTAAGATCTATGTAAGGATAGCCTGGAAGTGTTTTATTGCAGTGATTATAAAAGATTATGTGGCTTTGCTAGTTGGAGAGAACCCAAAAATAAATGTATATGTTAAATGGCTCTTGATGTTTGAAGATTTTCCTCTGCAAGGAGGTGGTTACTCTATGTTGAAATGAAATTGATGGAGCTATCCAGAAGGCTCTAGATCTGCCAGATTTTTAGTCAAATAAATAAGAGCAGCAACTGCAATTCCTTTCAGGTAATCCTTATATTTTCATGTGAAAGAAAAGTTCCTTATGAAGTGAAATAGCACTAAGAAAAGGAAATAATTGTCATAAGATGATAGTGCTTCTCGGTTGATGAATGTATTCTTTATACTTTTGAGAAGTATGTTTGTATTTTGATTTTCATGCTCATTTGGGAGATAATTTAATAATTTGTTAAAAGGGAATGAAAATGGTAATCGATGGAGCTATTGCTATTAAGACAGTATTTGTAATAGTATGAATATCATGATGTATTCACATATGCTCCCTTACATGACTCCAAATGCATTTATGAGTTCTAGTCAGACTCAACCCTGTAATTTGAAAAGGGGTTTTAGTATTAAATTGTACGCGACTCTGAATTTTGAAGGTATTCATGGTTACCCAAATGCTTTTCCACCCAAAATCAGAGAAAATTTGCCTAGATTCAGGGGTGAGAGAGATGAGAATCCTGAGAAGCATTGTAAAGGGTTCATGGACTTAATTGAATATTTTGACATTGAATATGAGGAAAACATTATGAGGTTGTTTATCCAGTCTTTGATAAATGATGCAAGATGGTGGTTTACCTGTTTGCTTGAATATTCTATCTCTTCGTGGGGGGAATCAAGATCATCATTTTTAGATTGGTTTGGAAAAAAGATCAATCTAGTTGCAGTGATGAAGGAATTCATGGAGATAAAAATAAGGAATGGTGAGTTGATCCCTCATTTCAATCTCAGATTTGCAGAAGTATTGGGTCAAATCCCAATAGAATTCAGACCAAATGATGCTTTTTGTTTGGCTGTTTATTTTGGGGCATTTGATAAAAAGATAAGTTACTTGTTAAGAGATAAGCAATCCAGAACTTTGTATCATGCTTTTATGACAGCGGTAGATATTGATAATATTTTAAGATATGGAATCATTCCAAGGGTTTTTTCATTTGTTGGAATTCGCTGTCATAATATGTCAAATGCAACAGATAGGTGTGGATTGATAAATGAAAATCAATGTCAAAGTATCTTTATCCTTGCTGATCTTAATAACCATGACATAAATTTTGTTTCAAAAAAAAATGAGGAAAGTAAAAAGGAGGCAAGTGTTTTATTAGAAAATGATGTTGCAGCCTCAATTGATGAAGTCATATAAGAATTTGTTGATGCTGATAGTGAGGATATGTATGAGAAATCAGTTGAGGAAGAAGATCCATGGATTCACAATGGCTCTGATTTTTGTGAGGATAAAGTGATGGTTTATATGCAACCATCTGAAGAAAATGAAGACATGCCATATGTTGGAGATCATTATGAAGAGGCTGATTTGTCTAAAATAGAGATGAATTCTATTGTTTAAGCTAACAATGATGATAGTATTGATTTTTCAATTTGTAAGCTTTCATCATATGATTTTCCATGTGAAGTTGTTGCTGATGGATTAATGTCAGACTTGTGTGAACCGGCCTTAGAAAAATTTCAACAAGAATTAGTGCTTTTCCAAAAGGAAGTTAATCATGCTGATGTTACCTCTCATAACGCTGATTTACATCAAGGAGATGTGTGCCAAGATGATAATATGTACAATGAACTGCCTGATGATTTATTTGAACCTCAGTTTGAAATTTTTGGTGTGGAGCTAGGAGGATTCATATTCTACTTCAGATTATTTGCTTCAGCCAGAGGTATGTTCATTTTTGCAAGCATGGGATGATGATGAAAGTGTTGATGCATTGTCATTTAAAGATGTTGAAATGAATCAGCAAGGACATGTCAGCTATTAGATAGAAAATGATTCTTTTCTTTTTCCAATTCAGCATGTTGATGTTTCTCGGGATGAACTAAATATGAAGCCACAAGTGGTAGTTCATCATGATTCACTTGAGTTCTTGCGTGATACACATTGGATGGAATATAAATCTTTTTCCTTTGATGTCTAAGAATTAGTTGAAGTAAATAAGCATCCTTCCAACCATGTAGTGGATTTGGAATATTTTTCTTTTTAGCTAGTTGGAAATTTAAAAGAATGTGACAGCCTTGTGTTACATAGTGATCAACACATTTTGTACTTTTGTGGTTTCCCAGTGCATATTGACAGTAAAAGTATTGATAATTTTATATGTGATATGCTGAAGATTTGTGGCAGTGTGTTGGATCAAGCAGATGAAAGTGATGTTTTCAGTTTACCCGTGTTTCATGGAGATGAGAACCATATTTTTGATAGGGGTAAGTGTTGATTTCAGATGAGGAAGGGCCTATGGATTTTGTGAATAATTTGTATATGTGTGAAGTTGCTTTTTTTTCAGTTGTGTGGTGTGTGGTTTTCAATAAAGATTCCTAGTTTGAGAAGAGCATAAAGAGAAGAGAAAGAGGGAAGTCTGCTTTGTTTTTGAATGGTCTGCTGTACCAATGATTCTAAATTTTATATATGCCCACATGGGGCACATGTCCCTAGATAGAGCCACCATTAGCACTCTCAAAATTTTGAAGAAATTTGGAGTTACTAAGTAAAAATTTCCCTAAAAGCTTGTGAAGAAGGCCGAATTTGAATACATGCAAGAAAGAGGCCTATTGTTTTTATGAGAATCTGCTTGGGATATGTGTTTACCACCTATCATTTGACAAATGGGATAGGTTCCAGCTCTCAGATTTGAGTTTTGATATGTTTTGGAGATAGCCATTTGGATGCATTGACCCAAATCTGCATATTGCATATTTTCCAATTCTCACTAAATGACCTACTTTAGATGTTTGTATCTCTGACCAGTTGGATAGACATGATGTTATGGAGTGTTCCAAGATGTTATAGACATGAAAGTGAACCTCTATGCCCATTTGCAGAACCCTGTGAATTCATTTGCATCGTTTGCCAAGGCCATTCCCTTTGCAATTGGTGATCTTTCTCTGAGTCTCAAATGCAGAGTAATGAAATAGCCTACATTGAGGGATTGCTATATGTACCTAGCTGATTTTTCATGGATAATTGAACGCTTTTCTATATTGTAATCATGACAAAGCTCCCCCATGAAGATTTTCAGGCTTATGCCAATCCGTCTGGATTGGTTTTCTCAGTCAATTTCAAAGGCAGTTTGTGAAAATTAACAGTGTTAAATAGAATAAAGTTTACAAAATGGTCAACTCAGGAGTTTAAAATATATCACTTCTAAAGGGTTTCATGGAGATATGATTTATCAAGATGCTAGTAAACATGAAAGACTTTATGTTTTCTATATTTGGGAGCTCTGGTAGGCCTTTCAGTTAGTTTTTAAGGCCATTCCCAGAGGCCAGTTGCGGTTTGTCAGATTAGTATTACAAAGATATAAAAATTTCTTTATAATGGTTGTCATTTCAATGCTTCATGGGAAAATTTCACAATAGGCTACATTTCAATAAATTGAAGATGGGAAAGGTGTCGAAGATGCACAAAGTGAACTTGATGTGGGATTTTCCAAAGTTTTATATGAGATGCCCCTTAAGCCTGGAAGTTTATGAATAGAACGCTGCTGGTAAGTGAAGTCATGCAAATCAACTTGGAATAGAAGACAGTCGTTTGAATGCTCTATAAGAAATAAATGAAAATATGGAAGAAAAAACATAGGCATGTGACCTAAATACAAAATTTGGAAAGTAAACAAAGTCTCTGAACCATTTCAAGTTTTAATTGCAAATGTGGGAGCACATCTAGTCACGTGTTTAATCATATCTCACAAAATACGAACTGGGTCAAGCTGAATTTTTAAAATTTTTGAGATGACCATGTGTACACTCTACTAATTTTTTTATAGAAAAACCCAAAATTAAAATCAAAAGTTATGGTCCCCTGATTATTTGCAATCGTGGCCTAGAAATGAGCTCGTCGCGCAGTCGCAGACCAAAAGTGAGCTCATCGCTCAGTCGCGGACCAAAAGTGAGCTCGTCGCGCATCATTTCCAAGGTAATGAAAAAGGCATGTGAGTTGGTGATTCAGCTCATCACACACTCGTGCAAGCAGCTCATCACTTAGTCACAGACTAGAAGTGAGCTCGTCGCGCATGATTTCCAAAGTAATGAAAAAGACATGCGAGTTGTCAATTCAGCTCATTGCGCACTCGTGCACGTAGCTTATCGCTCTGTCACAGACTATAAATGAACTTGTCGCATAGTCACAGACCAAAAGTGAGCTTGTCGCTCAGTCGTGAACCAAAAGTGAGCTCGTCGCATAGTCGCACATGATTTTTAAGGTAATGAAAAAGGTATGTGAGTTGGCGATTTAGCTCGTCGCGCACTCGCGTAAGAAAATTGTCGCTTAGTCGTAGACCAGAAATGATCTCATCATGCAGTCGCGCATGATTTCCAAGGTAATGAAAAAGGTATGGGAGTTGGTGATTCATCTCGTCACATACTCGCACAAGCAGCTCATCGTGGACCAGAAGTGAGCTTGTCACATAGTCGCGCATGATTTCCAAGGTAATGAAAAAGGCATGTGAATTGGCGATTCAGCTCATCACACACTCATTCAAGTAGCTCATCACTCAGTCATAAACCATAAGTGAGCTCGTCATGCAGTGGCGCATGATTTCCAAGGTAATGAAATATGCATGCAAGTTGGTGATTTAGCTTGTCGCGCACTCGCGCAAGCAGCTCGTCGCTCAGTCGCGGACCAGAAGTGAGCTCGTCATGTATAATTTCCAAGGTAATGAAAAAGGCATGCGAGTTGGCAATTTAGCTCATCGCGCACTCGTGCAAGCATCTTGTCGCTCAGTCGTGGACTAGAAGTGAGCTTGTCGCCCAGTTGCGCATGATTTCCAAGGTAATGAAAAAGGCATGCGAGATGGCGATTCAGCTCATTGTGCACTCACACAAGTAGCTTGTCGCTTAGTCACAGACCAGAAGTGAGCTCATCGCGTAGTGGTGTGTGATTTCCAAGGTAATGAAAAAGGCATGCGAATTGGCAATTCAACTTGTCGCGCACTCGCGCAAGTAGCTCATTGCTCAGTCGCGGACCAGAAGTGAGCTCGTCGTGCAGTCGCAGAGGCTATGCAGAGATGAATTTTTAGAACCAACCAGGAGGTGCCACTTGTCCAATTCTGGTGTACTGTGAGAAAAATGGATTAGAATATACATATTTTAAAATGTCATTTCAATTCAATAGTTTAACTATTGAAAAGATTTCAAATATTTCAAAATTATTCAGGAAACATGCACGGGAAGGCAAAGTTGTGCTTAGTGAATCAGGGAGCATTTTTTATTAGAAATATTAAGTGTTATATACGGTTGGAAAGGTCTTGAGATGAAGATTTGGATTTTGCAATTCTTTTGGGTGTAGATCAGATCAGATTTTTATAGTTGCAGAAGAGATCAGTTTCAAATATTTTGGGTGGAATTGACAGGTGTCAGTGAAAAATTTGGTTTTCTCAATTCCTCTATATCTCTTGTCTTTTCAATTGTATAGGGATGGTGAAATTAATGTTGCAAGGAAGTTTTTTGATTTTGTGTGTCTAGTTTTGAGTTCTTTATTGTGTAAATGTATTGAATTAGAAATTTTTAATAAAAAGCAAATGGAATCCCTTTTCTGATGCAGGAGCATCCTGGGTGTAAGGGAAATCTTGCATCACCCAAAAATATGTGTTTTTCTATTCAATAAGGGCTATTTTGTACAAAGCTGCTATTTTTGGAAACTTACTATTTTTAGTAAGT
>MU223293.1:2435365-2463837 GCA_018584345.1 Thuja plicata
AGGAGCATCCTGGGTGTAAGGGCAATCTTGCATCACCCAAAAATATGTGTTTTTCTATTCAATAAGGGCTATTTTGTACAAAGCTACTATTTTTGGAAACTTACTATTTTTAGTAAGTTGGTCATTTAAACTCAGAATGTTCTAATTTTCCAGGTGAAGGTTCATCTTAGTCATATAAGAATTCCAGTTGAATTTCATTGCCAGATCATCTGTATTGGCAAAGTTATTAAGGATTTACTATTGAGATTTTAGGGTGCAAAATATTTGAGCTCAATTTTTAGGACCTTAGAGGCTCTGGATCAAGGTTGAACCCCTGGCTAATTGGCACTTCATGAGTTAGGCACTGTAGATCGTGATCTCCCCTTTCCAGAAAGTGGTTATAATAGCCAATCGGAGCTACGGTTCAAAAGTTATGGCTTTCGGAAGTTGGGCTACCTAATCTCATGTTTTGTAAATATTTAAAGCCAACCCTTTTGTAATAAAAGTGAAAAATAATTAAATTCTAAGGGTAGTCGGCCTTAATGGCTAGATTTCTGGAACCTTCTCGAGCGGTGGAAATTGCCTATATAAAGAAGACACGTAGTGTTGTCTAGGGCAGTTCTGGGTAGATCTGGGTAACAATTTGAGGCTTTGTCCTACCAAACATTGTAAGGGGATTTCCCATGTGGCTTTGCATATTATAATTTTGAAAGTTTGTAATTCCACATTTGTGGAGATAATAAGAAGCCCACTTTCTGTTCTTGCAAATTGTTGTTGCTTCTCTGTTTCTGTTATGTGTTTGTGGCATTAAGGGGAGCACCCTTCATCACTTTCCAGTATTTGTCTGATGCCTTTGTGTTTGATCCTGAATCTTTGTGTATTAATTTGTAAGACATTTTAGTGCACCAGTTATAAGGTAACTATGAATTTGTGTTTTAGTTTCTTTCAAGGAAAGAGAAAATCTTATAGACAAATTTTAGAGGTTTCACTTCATTTGGGTCCTGTATGTTTGGATTTAGAGGGTTTTATATGAATGTATGTTTATATGACTCTATTTCCCAATAGATAAGGCACTAGTCTTTACTTCTTTATGTAGTTGTCATCATCAAACCATAAAATCAATTCAATTTAATTTTCTATTTAAAGAGCTATAAATGATTGTCATATCAAGTGTGATGGGTAGGAATCCATCTCATGATTTACTGAAAGAAGTGAATACAATAGGTACACCCACCTGAGCCTTTGAGCTCAAAGTATAGGAAGATTTTTTGGTCCTTGTTAATTAGCCTTTTCTTGGACAAGGTCAGGAAAAAATGCTAACAGAACTATCAGCAAGTTGTAACACTGTTGGAGTTGTTCTCAAGCCCTCTATACTTAATCTATGCATTGTATCTTTGGTCATTACATTTGTGGCTGCTCCCAAGTCAACTAAAGCATTTTTAGAGATTATCCATTAATTATCAAATCAACTAATGGAATTCCAGGGTCTGAATACTTAGGTATAACTACCTTGCCCAACATGATATCCGCAAGTTGCCCTATCACATGAACTATTTGAGCGTCCTTTTTCCTTCCAAGATTTTTATAGCATGCGTCCTTAATAGCTTTTCCATAGATAGGAACATCTTTGATAGCTTAGGTTAGAGGGATTTGGATGTGCATGTTTTTCAGCTGCTCAAGAATATCAAATGACATTTCCTCTTGGGATATAGGTTGTTCTATGGTGATTCGTTGTGGAAAAGGAGGATCAACTAAGGTTTTAACATCAGTCTTGCTGGATTTTTGTGTTGGTTGGGTGGTATTTTGCAGTGTAGCCTCTAGAAGAGGTGTTGATGCTATAAGAGTGTCTACAACTTTTGTAATAATAGGATGTTTAGGTTTAGGCAGAGTGGTACCGGACCTGAAATGGATATCAGATATCTCAAGTGCATAGGCAGGGTACTACTGTGTATCAGTGGTATACATTGGCTGTTGATGTTGCTTGCTATTTGGGTTAGGTTGCAACTGAGCAGGTAATTGGGTTGGCTTTGGATTAGGACTAGTGGCTATAAGAGGTGGCATTATTGTAGGAGGAGTGATTGTAGGTGGTAACTGTGGAAAATAAAAATTTTGGTTAGGCCACTATGGAGGCCCCCTCCATTGGTTATTTTGCTACCAATTTCCTTGCGGTGGTTTCCATTGATTCTGCTGGTTAGGGTACTGATTATTTTGCTGGCTAGGCCACTGGTTATTCTGCTGGTTAGACCATTGGTTAGTTTGCTGGCTAGGCCACTGGTTATTCCAGGCTGGTTGAGAGTACTGAGAAGGATTCTGATAACTTTGGTTTTTCCATTGACTATTGTAAGGATTTGAAAATTGTAATGGGTCGTGAGGCATACCTGTTAGAAAAGTCCCAAAGGATAACTGAGAGGGGGGGTGAATCAGTTATCAATAACTTTAATTCTTTTTCTTCTTTAACTTCAAAATACAACAAAGTAAATGCTTAATTAGATAACATAGTACACAACACACAATTTGATTACGGGGAAACAAAATGGTAAAAACCCCAGTGGGAATTAGCACCCACAATGACCTATACTTGTTTATAGTAATCCATGTTAGAATATATTTCAACCCTGTTAAGAGTTGTACTTTTCAATGCAATAAGTATAGTGACCTGGTTAAGGGTCAGACCCTGTTAGTAGTCTTTTACAAATAACCCTATTAAGGGTGGTGGATTCACTGTCCAAAAGTTCACTGCTTAATGGTTAAGGATACAACCTTCTGTATAACAGATATGCACTATATCTGATAATGAACTATAGAGTAGACCTACTATCTTGATCAAATCCAGTGTATTGCAATCTTTCATTTCTTCTTCACATAGACTCTTGATGAATGAACCACATCTGATATTTTGTTCTGTACATCTTCTATCTTTTTTCGTATCATTTACACTTAGCGTATCACAATTGACTTGCTATAAGTATCTTTATCAAAGTATGAGATCATGGGATCTATAAGACAACTCTTCATAACATCCTAGTTGTCTCTACTAAGCACACAAGCATAATTGCAACCGTGCAAGTATAAACTGAATAGATGTGACGCTTCACTAAGTCAGCCTCACCAAATTAACTCTAACTTTTCAATCTTCTTGAAATATGTTTGGCGCCTTTAGATTAATATCATCAACTCATAAATAATCATGAATATACACATGCATATCCTAAAGATAGGCACAACTCAAGAAACATGTTACATACATCGGCTTTGAACAGATACTCTTCCAGAACTGTAACTACCAATAACAGAATTACACAACTTGACTGAAACATCATATCTGGATCTGCGTGTATGAACATAACATAATAAGCATGTCAACAACATGTATCTAACTATTCAAGTCTTCATGTCATCATTCTGATAAGTACATATAGAATTACTGTTGTGTATTATATGTTGTCATCAATGACAAACATATAATCAATCAACTGCTCAGAATCAAATCTCTAACAATCTCCCCCTTTGACATTAATGGCAACATATGATATCAAAAACATCATCTGTTCATGGTGTCTTCTTTCTTTTAAAATCTTCTCAATATCATCATCAAAGATTTCTCTAAACTACTGCAGTTCCTCTGACTGTGTTTTTGTTTCATGTATATACTCCCCCAGAGTATATGCTCCTCCAGAGTATATGCTCCCCCTTAGTACATAATCCCCCTTACTATATACTCCCCCTTTGACATCAATGGAAAAGGGCACCATAAACCATTAGGCACATGTACTACTCTAGAAGTAGAGTAGTCAACCATTCATTAGTCACTTAATGACTGATGTCCTTGCTATTTCTTCTAAGCAGACTCAGGAGAGGGAATTACTCCCAACTTCTCCTTGAGATACTAAAAAATATCCTTTGATAAGGGCTTTGTGAAAATATCTACCAACTGTTCTTTGGTGCTCACATAGTCCAATTTCACTTCTTTGTCTGCAACCTTTTCTCTTAAAAAATGGTACTTGATCTCTATGTGTTTTATCTTTACATGCATCATAGGGTTTTTAGACATGTTGATAGTGCTAGTATTATCACAGTGAATAACAATAGGATAATCAACCTGAATGCCAAAGTCTTTAACCATCTGCTTGATCCAAACCATGGTTGAACAATTTAGTGCTGCTGCAACATATTCAACTTCTATTGTTGACTAAGAAATACAGTTCTACTTCTTGCTTATCTAAGAAACCAACCTTTCTCCAAGAAATAATGCTCCTCCTGAAGTGCTCTTCCTGTCATCAATATAACCTACCCAATCTGCATATATATACACATGAAGTTATACATTCTTTGATTTTGGATACCATAAACCATAGTCTATAGTTCCCTTTAGATATCTAAATATCCTCTTGATTTCCATTAAGTGATTCTACTTGGGTTTAGCTACAAATCTTCCAACAATGCCAACTGCATTAGA
The DNA here is from genome assembly GCA_018584345.1 of Thuja plicata. NCBI lineage: Eukaryota > Viridiplantae > Streptophyta > Pinopsida > Cupressales > Cupressaceae > Thuja > Thuja plicata. Next base: position 2,439,801 of record MU223293.1, read on the forward strand.
TATGTCAGGTCTAGATTGAGTTAGATAAATGAGTTTACCAATCATAGATTTGTCCAATGTCTTATCAACTGTTATGGAATCATCATCTTTTGAAAGCTTGTTTCCTGTTATCATGGGAGTGCATTCTGGCTTATAGTCATCCATCTGGAAGGTCTTCAGTATTTCCTTCACATATTTTGACTAATTAATAAATATACCTTTATCCATTTTCTTTACATTCAGTCCCAAAAAGTATTTTATAGGACCAATCATACTCATTTAAAATTCATTCTACATTTCTTTTGCAAATGTTGTACTGAGCTTGTCATTACCTCCAAAGATAATGTCATCAACAAATATGGCAACTAATAATAATGCATCAGGTGTCACCCTTGTGAATAGGTTATAATCTGCTGCTCCTTTCTTGAATCCAATCTTGGTAAGATAACCATCAAGTCTCTCATACCAAGCTCTTGGGGCCTGTTTAAGACCATAGAGTGCTTTCTTCAATCTGCATACCATGTCTGGTTCATCTAAAAGATTAAATTCTTCAGGTTGTTCTATGTAGACTTCTTCATTCAAGTCACCATTCAGAAAATCTGATTTTACATCCATTTGATAAACTTTAAAATCTTTGAATGTTGCATATGCTAAAAAAAATTTAATGGCTTCCAGTCTACTCACTGGGGAAAATGTATCAGTGTAGTCTATCCCTTCTCTCTGTACATATCCTTTATATACCAATCTTGCTTTGTTTCTAACTACTATACCATCTTCATTCATCTTGTTTCTGAATACCCACTTTGCTCCAATCACATTTTTGGCACTAGGTCTAGGGACCAATTCCCATGTATCATTTTTAATTATCTGATCTAATTATTCTTTCATTTCATTCTTACAATCAGAATCATTACAAGCATCTTCAACACTTAAAAGTTCAATCTGTGAAAGTAAACATACCTCTTCATCCATTGCTAGACTTTTTGCTTTTGATCTGGTCAAAACACTGCTGCTCTGATCTCCAATTATATCATCTTTAGAGTGGTATCTGGATGTGAATTTTGGAACCTTAGGTGTGTCTTATTCTTCTATAATCTGTGATTCTTCTCTGCTTGATTCAGGGTCATTGCATGAGACATCAATGCAATCAAACATTTCTTCAATAATAGTGTCTTTGCTGCTAGGCCTGGGTTCATCTTCAATCTTAGGTGCATATTCATAGTATCTTTCTTGAACCATAAACTTTTCATCAATTTTTACATGAGTACTTTCAATTACCTTTTTCAATCTCAAATTAAAACATCTATATGCTTTGCTTTTTGTGGAGTAACCAAGAAAAATACCTTCATCACTTCTAGCATCAAACTTACCAACACCATCATCTCTCTTGATGTAGCACTAGCTACCAAAGATTCTAAAATAATTTACCATAGGTACATTACCAAACCAAAGTTCATAGGGTGTCTTGTCTGTGCTCGGTCTCAATTGTGTTATGTTGATAGTATACACAGCTGTATTCACTGCATCTCTCTAGTAGGTGTGCGCAACTTTCCCTTCAATCATCATAGTGCACGCTATATCAAGTATAATCCTATTCCTCCTTTCTAGAATCCCATTCAGCTGAGGGGTTCTAGGTGCACTCAAATGTCTTTTAATTCCATATTCTTCACAATAGTCATAAAACTGATGAGAGGTAAACTCTCCTCCTCTATCTAATCTCAGACATTTTAGTTTTAGTCCGGATTCATTCTCAACCATAGCTTTGAATATTTTAAACTTCTCAAAGCCTTCAGATTTATCCTTTAAGAATGCAACCCACATCATCCTAGAAAAATCATCAACAAACAAAATGAAATACCTTTCTCTGTAGTATGATCTTGTTTGGGTAGGACTACACAAATTTGTATGCACTAGGTCCAATTTTCTTTTAGCTGAGTTCTGCTTGCTTCTGAAGGAACTCCTTACATGCTTACCCATAACACATTCCTTGCATATTGTGTCAGCTGGTCTTGCAATATTAGGAAGGTCTCTAACTACCTTGACATTACTGATCTTTACTATATTATCAAAATTAATATGACATAGTCTCTTGTGCCATAACAAACTATCATCCACCAATGCAACAAAATAACTAACATTTGAATTGAGTTGAAAAACATTACCTTTTATTTTAGAACCTGATGCAATCATGTCTCCATCCTTGTTGTTAATGATGCACTTGTTGTCTTTGAAGTCCAAATGATAACCTTTGTCAAGTAGTTGTCCAACACTCAGCAAGTTATGATGTAATCCGTCAACATATAGAGCATGATCTGTCTTGTTCTTTCCATCCATAGTGATGGAACATCTGCCTATGATAGGTTTAGGAGTGTTATCTCCAAATCTAACTATACCACCTATTATGCCCTGCATCCCCATCCCTACATTTTGTGTGCAAAATGTTGGGTCCCTTTTTTTTTGTGTTGTTTTTGCTTGCGGTTCTTGCCTTATCTTTCTCCTTTTGTTTTATTTCTCTGGGGTTTTCTTCCCCGCTGTCATGTTTTGTTTGGTTGGTTTCTCATCTCTAGGACCTTGGTCCCAGAGGTTATTCTTTGTTGGGAGCCAGACTTTGGACTCCAAGATTCTCTACCACGATGTTCTTAAGGAGATCGTCGCAGGGAATCCCCGGGCCCTGGGTCTGGAGGTTTGTCTGTCCGGAGATTGCCAAAAGGAGGTGGATCACATTTTTACCATGGGTATAAATAGAATTTATCTATCATTTTCACATTTACCATGATTAAAACTCTCACGCACTCAAAGTGATTTGAGAGCAATTTGTAGAGAATTAACGATAATCAGTGCTAAATACTTCCATCCTTTTCAGGCAATTGTGAGTGCTTTGTAGTGGCAGGTTGTGATCATTTGGCAACTGTAGCTATTGCAGAGCTTCTGTAGTGACTTTTTTCCTTCTCCTTTCAGCATTCTCAGGTTAGTGTCTCTTTTCTCGCCGATTTTTCATTTGTCTAGTGTGTTCCCTCTCCATTTTTTTTGTTGTCTTTCAGTTTTGTTCATTCTCTTTCTGGTTTTGCCGCCCATTGATGGTTCAGCCCTACCAGAGGGTTGTCTGCCCTCTGTGCTGGTGTGGTTGGCTTGTAAATAATGTAGAAAGCTGTATATATTTTGTGCTTTTCCTGGTTTCCTACAAATGTCATTCTGGGGTGTATATATGTAAATTTTAGTATATATTTGTTGTATATCCTTCCATTCCCCATGTATATATCCCTTGAATCTTCATGTATATCTTATATATATCCTTCTAGATAGCTTAGCAAGATGGTTGAGTTGCATGTGTCACTGGTTTTCCACCTGTGAGTTCATTTCAGAGTAGAATACCACGTGTTTGAAATTTGACTCGCGACTGATTTCAAACAGGCAATTTTCTCTATCCTCCGTGAAACCTGCCAGGCTCTCATTTATGTCCCATGCACACATTTAAATCCATCCAAGTGGCCTTCACTTTTCGTGTGTTCAGACAGTTGGATCCGCCGTCATCGCCATAACTCCTATTTATTACCTATGCACATGGTGCCCACATGGGCTTGATGGTTTGCTTTTTTGTACATCCTCACCAACGGTTACTTATCCGAGCTTCGAGTCTCCTACCATCATCCATCCCATGTCTTTACCAAGTGCGATAAAATTCTTAGACCTGGATGTTCAGTCAAAATCTTAAGTTTATGTAATGCGTGTGCTTTTCGGGTTTTTTTTGAATGAAACTAACTTTTCAAGAAAAGCAGGCATCACGGTGGTAAGATCTCTGGACCCCGAAGTATTTATTTGTTAATATGTTCTGATGGTTCCTTTGCATTGTAGGTTTTTGAAGTACGCTTCCAAACATGTCTGAAGCATCTGCATCCTCTCCACTCGAAAGCCCCGAGCTACCTTCCACAACAGCTACCGGAGTGGCTGTTAAATCCAAAATAGAAAGGGCCCTGGAGAAGTTCCCCCTAACCATGAAGTTTTTGCAGGACAGTGTTATCATGGGCTCAAAGATTAAGTCCAAATTTAAACTCATTACTGACACCAGCATCGGGACATGGCCATAAATGTAGGCCTTAGTGAAAATGATGTATATCCAGTGACAGGCTAGAGATCAGCTGGCCATCAATGTCGGGGACTCCAAGATTCTTAAGGCGGCTTATTTCTCGTGCTCTGTACAATCTCCAGAGCTTATTCTAACACTCGCCACTAATTACAACTCTTCTGTTTGGGCTGTTATACTCGCAGCCGTAGAACCCACTGGGTACCCTACTCCTCTGGTATCCCTCAACCCTGACACATTCCAGGCGGGTTTGGGGATCCCTCAATTTGAAAAGTCTTCTATGGTTACAAGGTTAGATGCCTTGGCCCAATTCATGCAGTTGGAGGAGGTCGCCCAGATATACATGAATGCTCACTGGCTCAAGGTTCTGAAGAGGGACCCTAAGAGGATGAAGATAGAAATTCCTAGGTCCGAGTTCAAAGAGAGCATTCAGATGGGAATGATAGCATTGGTCTAGGTCTTTGGGCAGCCCTTTGCCCAAGATTTCACCAAATGGATGTATTAATTCCTCCTTGGCATCTCCACCAAAGGAGGATACTTCACTGGGTAGCTATAATTTTGAACCACGTGGACTCTCAGTTCCTCCAACTGGCCAGAAAAAATAAATTTTACATGACTTTTTATGTTTTCTGGGCCCTTGCGCAGTAGAGGCCCCACACCCATGGGCTACTTACAGATGGCGTGCTCAGGATTGGCCCGAAACAAAAGGCACCATGGGACCATTTTCTGCAGGTTCAATGGGAGGCCAGCTTCCCAAGCTTTTACTGAGTAAATGATGCGTTTGTTTACTATCACCTGATCACACCCACCTGGGACACAGGATACTGCTTATCCACAGAGGCGATGAATTTGGTCTAGAGCTATAGACATTATTACATCTAGTTCCAACAACACACTTATATTAGGGTCACCGGCTTCTCTGGGAAACCCTACTTGTTGCCCAAACACTGTGGGGACAAGATCGTTCTCTTGGAATACTATAGGAAGATAATGGAGTTGCATGCACTCTTGGACTTAAAAAAGGTAACCAATATTCCATTCCCAATCACCTGTGGGAACTACTCATGCAGCCTGGCTACCGCAAAAGAGATAGATAATGAGCTTAAAAGCTACAACCTAGAAGAATTCTACTTAACATGAAATTTTTTTGATCCACACGGTAAGATTGCAGTGGCACTTCCCCGGGCTTCAGAGCCCCATCACTACCATATGGAGGATTTCTGGGAATATTTCCAGGATTACATGGAGGTGTGGAGCTGGCACTACGTCAGGATGATGAAAGGCATGATGGAAAGGTTGAAGCTCTGGAGGTTCCCGGAGGACTTCTCAGATGCCAGCCCCACAATCGATCCCAAGTACAAGGTGAAGGGGATCGATACAATGACCCTCCCACCGATAAATTGGGATGCCCAGAAAGGGCCTACAATTGAGGACTTCACCCGAGAGGTGGTCGAGCTAAGTCATGCCTACTTCAAGAAGGTGTGCCTTGGAAGTACCCGCCGAGCCTCCCAGCCAGTACCAAAATTAACTCTGGGGGCTGGGACTTCTTCACAGGGAGTGGATAAAGGAAAAAGAATAGATACGACCCCTCCTATGCAAGAAGTCCCCATAAAATAATAAATAAAGCAATTAGTGGCAGCCTCTCAACAAATGAGGGAGAAGTTAATCACATGACTAGCCACTCCAGTACTCATGGCCGGGCCAATTTGTCCCCCTTCCTCCCCATCATTAGCAACCTTAATGGTAAAGGCGACAGGGGAGGATCCAACAGAATAAGCAGTGATAAGGTATGCGGGGCCACCCTTTGTTACCCAAAGGAAGAAGAGGCTTAACCAAAAGCCTAAGGTAGAGTCAGGGTTGGGTACATCCCAGACCCCACAAGTAGAGATCCTCTTTTTTAGTTCCCCAGAGCTAGAAAAGGAAACAGAGCTTGCTGAAGTCCCAACCAGTCCCTCCTTACAGGAGGAATTTGATGATGTATTTGCAACCGACAAGTTTGGGAACCTACAGGATGACACCAGACAAACAGAGGTAGAATTCCTAGCTGGGGAACAAAGACCTATACAGGAGTAGGAGGAATAGATAGAGGAAAGGGAGGCAGAGCTGGAGATTTCCTCTGACACTCCAGAGATGCAGAATCTGGGGGTGGACCAACAAAGGCAGAATGAACAAATGACCTCTACTGGGGGAACCGAACTTATGGGAATAACCGTAACCCCAACCGCCATGTTCCAAGTGCCACTCCTAGGAGTGACCTTTGGGAAAGTAATCACCATAGTCTAGACTTTGAATCTCAGCCTAGTACCTCTGCTATTGCCAAAGGATGTGCCGACAGAAGAAGAAGCCCTAGCGGAAAATGCCGAGAAATAAGAAGAGCAAAATGAAGAGGAAATCCGTGAAGAAGACAATAGAAGTCTAGACAAAGCAATAGATACAGAGGACAAGGCTGAGGAGATGGATGTTTCTAGGTAGGATATTACTGATAAAAAAGAAGACATAAAAAAAGGGACGGATGGGGTCCACACCACTGAGGAGGAGCAACCGCAGGACACCGGGGAAGAACCAAGAGAACAGACTCTGGAAAATAAGCCACCCCTGCCGCCTTAGTGGTTAGTAGAGAGCAGGAAAAGAAAGGCTCCGTCCACTCTTAGAACTCCTTTCTCCCTGTCAAAATGATGGCTCAGGTCCAGGCCCCACCAAAGGCCAAGAAAGCCCAGATGGTTCATACTCTTTGAACCGGGTTGGGCGGAGAAACAGTTGTCATTTTGGCGACACCTCCCCTAGGTATCGATGAAGCAACCATAGAGCCTGGAGATTACAATGTTGTAGAGGTATCGCTGAGGAAGAGGGGAAAATAGGACAAGGTGGACTTGCTGAAGGAGGCAGCTAGGGCAGTGGAGGCCAGTTATGAAAAAGAGGCCGAAAGGCTCAAAATAGAAAAGGCAAAAAATGCAAACCTTATGGGGTTGCTTACCGAACTAGCTCAACCTATCAACACCGCTCCTCTAGAGGCTTTCACATTTGAAGATCTACCACAGAGTGACATAGACTCCCTACGAACAATGAAGAAGAAGGCTCAGGCAGTCGACGAGTGGGTCGCTCTGCAAATAGGAAACACCCAGTGTTTCCTGGTATCCACCCTCCTAGACTTATATGTGGCCCAACATGTTCTACACCAGGTAGAGACTCTTATTGACCTGTGGGAGGGTGATATTGAAAATTATCAAGCATGGAAGGTAGAGCTTGAAGAGCTCCTCGGCCTGGGAGAGGAAATGGTTTCTAAATCTGAAATTCTGGGGGACGAATCATTTGATTTTGTGAGGACCCAACACTCTAGACTTGACCTCACATTGGAGGTAACCAAGCAACTAGTGGGGACTCTACATGAGAATATCAATGCAGTAAAATATTCTTTCAATTTATACAAGTTTTTTGTAGCAAAGACTTATGGGGCTGACCCCCTTAGTACAAATACGTGCACGCCAGAGGATTCAGTTTTGGGGAGTTTTGATGAAATGATGAAGTCCTGATATCAATCCCTAGAGGGAATAGATGGTGCTCAAATGATGAGATTAATTCGTATGGTGCTTAGTTTCCATGACGTGGCAAAAATGGCCGATAAATTTAAGGAGAATGTTCCAGAATTGGGGGAACAAATTGAGGTGGCTGAGTACCGAAGGGCCAACCTGAAGGATATCAATGAAGATGGCATCTCCCGCCTCCTCCAAGCTTTCAATGATAACAAACAACCCTAAGCTTTCTCTAGAGGCCGGAGAAAAATGAAAACATTTGGTATTCTTTATTCTTTTTGGAATGTAAGTTCCCAGATCGCAGAGTCTTAGATCCCAAATTTTGTATTCTTTTGAGTGATCCATGTCCCTATCCCCGAGGCCAACTTGTCACTTTCAGGGGCGGTTAATAAAAGCTATCAGAAGGTAGTTGGCTACATCAAGAGGGCGTCGACTCAACAGTTGGTTTTCTGACAAGATGGTCTTTTTGAGGCACCATTTCAGAGGTACACCTGGCGCATTGGAGACAGGGTGGCGCATTTTCCATTTATGAGGCATGTAGCCTCGATCCCTGGGGATCTAATTTCTTCCTTATCCTTCCTGGCTCTTTTCTCGAGGCCGATTCTTTCATTGTATATTCTTGTCTCCTTCTGGCATGTTAGGCCTATTCTGTCTCAAGGTCTTTTCTAGGGTGGCGTAGGTAGTACCGACCCCCAGATATTGTATTTTATTGAAACATGATGTAAAATAGGGTTAGGGTTAGGGTTAGAAGAAAATGTGTATAAATAGCCTGACCGGCCTATTTCCAAGGGTTAGCAAAATTGATATTTTGCTATCCACCGTAATACAAAGGTGACTTTTCATTCCAGTTGCAGAGCTCAATGCTCCATTATCCCATTTCCAATAGTTAGATGCTCCCCTGGAGCCACCATTGTATCACGCACCAGTGCTTGCTAGAAGAGACATTAATGAAGAAGGGAGAATTCTTTGCAATGATGTTGTTGGCATTCATGCTTCTGAGTTAATGGTATTTTATATTTCATATTCTTTATGTCTTCTACTCTAATATGTCAAATAGATTAATGACCTTTTTTCTCTCGCTACTGATAAAATACTAGCTAATGGTTGTGTATTTCTTTAGTATTTAGTGTAGTATATCAGAGTATTATTGATGTCTTGAACGTTTAAGCATAACTATAGTTAGAGGAAGTACTTCTAACCCTACAGGATCTTTTTCCATTTTATTTGCTAAGTGTAGAATGCTAGGAGAAACCTCACCTCATTGAATCTCCGAAGAGAACGAGTTGAAGAAACCAGCTATCCCCCTTGAAAATAGTCACTTCTCCCAACCGAGCCCCGCACCATCATGACCCAACACCCAGGTGCTTGAAGGTCTAGGGAATCTAATTTCGCTGGATAACCTTTGCAGGCAAAGTTGGCTGGTACCTCCGGTACCCGGTGAGAACTTATGACTATTGGCAGACCCGGTCAGCAAAACCCCGTCAATAGAAACTGGTGCTAGAAGGAGGGCATGAACTCGTCCCCCTCTTGAGATTCTGATTTTACACCTCCTGAGGGTTCCCTGAGTTATAGTTTTAAGAGTCAAGCCTTCAGCGGGATTGGGTCTTTCTCCCCAGTGAAATTTAAAAGAATCTTTAGGTCTGCCCCGAATCCCGGGAGGTTTGTCGAACTCAAGCCCCATGCTTGAAAGAGGTGTTCCCCAAAAAGTGCACCAGTCACTATTGTCTGGGGGTCTAGCATACCTCAGAATACCCAAACTTCTCAGGCAATCCCAGGAAACAGTGCCCAAACTACCCAAAATTTAGTTCCCCCAATGGCTGCATATTTTGGAAAAATTGGGTCCCCAATGGGAACTTTTTCGGGCGCAATCAAAAACTTACCCTCCCACTCGGAGAAGATCTACCCATGATATGAACACTTAGGCTCATAGACTATAGAAGAGAATTTACGGGCATATAAGGATGCCATGAACTGACACCGGATCCAGCATGAAGATGTTGTGACTCAGATGTTTCCCTTATCTTTAGGACAAGGTGAGATGAACTAGTACCCTAACCTTCCTTCCAACTCTATAAATAGTTGGCAAGATATGGAGGACGCGTTCTTGGCTGCCTTCTACATACATGTGGACCCACCCTGGTCCCATAGCTAGTTCATCTCCATCAGGAAGGAACCCAATAAACCTCTTGCAGCATTCAACCATTGATTCTAGCGCGCCCTGAAGCAGTGCACAGGCCCTTTTATTTGATCCCTAGAAGTAACCATACAAACTTACCTTAACACGATGGACCCCTTTGTTGCCACTCTCCTTTAGAGAACAACCGCCGTGGGTGACCGGGACACTTTGGCAAAATTTTACAACCTAGCTTTAGAATTATCCCGTGGTCTCAACAAATCCCCGGGCGAGATTGGGTAGAGTACGCCCTTCAACATGATCCCTAGTGGAACAATGTATGCCGAGGGGTATAACCCCAATCTGGCGATGGGTGCTCCCTCGATGGCAGTGAATCCTCCACCACCCTTGATAGACCAGTAGGCCCAGTACGTTTATCCAATACAGACCCAGGTAGTACCAGGTCTGGAAACTTTCCCTTGGAATCACCCGCAGTAGGCACAATAGTCTCAGGTACAACCGTCTAGAGTGCCCTTCTTTCAGTCGTTCATGACTGGAGGATTACCACCCTTGACTCCAGCTAATACTATTGCCTTGCCAAAAAACCAACAACAACCATCACATTGTGACGCTAACACCCAGTTGACCACCGAGGTTGAATCTCTCCGATGAATGTTATCTATCTTGACTATAGATATGGGTCAATTGAAGGCGGGGTCCTACGCACCCCAGAATTCAAATTCCCAGAGGGGAAATATTTTCTCCAGCCAATAAAATAACCATGCCTAGGGAAAGAACTTCAACAATGGGCCTAGGCCCAATCAAATACAATGGAACAATAACATGAACACCGGAGGCCCACCTCCTAACTAAAATGCCAACAAAAACGGTGCTGGACCATCACATTTCACACCAGTCACAGACTTCCAGCCCATGACTAATTGGTGTAGATTGCACGACACAGGTTCACACAATAAGGTAAATTGTGCCATGTTAGAAAAGGTCATCATGATCTCCTAGCTAGACAGACAGCAGTCACATGATGCCACTCCTCCAGAGCCCTCTGTTCAAGAGCCAACCCACAGTGCCTGCACCTGTGAGACCATCTTCTTCGGAACTTTCAAGGAAGATGAAGAGGAATCCAAATTGCAAGGATTCTTTGATGAATCTATCCCACCCTTCAAGGCCAATGCCTTCACCAACCCACGGACTCCATACAATACTCAGAGTCAAGTTTGTAAAGGGCCAACTTACATGCCCATGCCTCCTATCAAAGACACTTCTCCTCCCAAGAATAACACGACTGACCGATTTGCTCCTCCAGAGGGTTCTAGCTCTAACCAAGAAAAAGACCTAGCCAAGGGAAATCACCCATTTCTGGGAGGAAGATTCAACATTACAAAGGTGTTAGAATAGACCACCACCTCCATGACCTTGATGGAGGTCTTGCTAAATTGTCCCAAACAGAAAGGTCTCTTCTGAAGCTCTTGGGGAACCCAAAAGTTGTCAGCCGCCCACCCAAGACTATCTCGTTCGAAGATGCCAATGTGGCCCTCTTCCAGGGGAACAATGAGGACCCACCCTTCCTACTAGGCCAAAATATCCAAGGCAAAAATATACATAATTGCTTAGTAGACTCCAGAGCTTCGGGTAACATCATGCCCTTGTCCATTTGTCAAAAGCTCAGATTCCATCCCACCACATCTAATGGTGTAGTGATCCAGCTAGATAAGACTACCATAAAAATGGTGGGGGAATTAAAGAACGTCTGGATACAGCTTATCCAGGACCCCAGGTTAGCCAGCATAATCAACGTTCAAGTGGTGGACATCCCAGAGACTTATGGGATGTTATTAAGTTAGAATTGGTCTAAGTCTTTGAATGAATACTTTTTGACTGACTTCACCCATTTATGGCTCCCCTGGAAAGGGGAATCCAATAAGATCTGGGTCGAAAGTGAACCCCAGATGAAACAGGCCCTTATTGAGGTCGGGAGGGTCATTGAGGTCTTCTTCTCTGAGACTTCTCTGGAGGTGTACCGACCCTTTGAAATCTTAACATTTGATTTCATCCCCAAAGAGGATCCCGTAGTGCTACAGAGAACCCAGGACCTAGAAGAAAAGATGAGAGTTGAGATTGACTCTCAAGGTGCCACAGCGACCCTTGCTACACTCCTATCTAGCACTTGGTGCCAAGTACACTATCAAAAACATTCAGAGCTCGAGTGTGGGCCCTACCTTTCAATCGCTAACCAGCACATCGATGCCTTCCAGAATAAAGAACATATAGCTAATTCCCTGAAGCCTAGTGTTCCTACGTGATGCACTCCTTTGGTGCCATCTCCCTGAGAATCCCAAATCCAAATGCCACCAGAGGTAAACTCTACCTTCACGCCAGTAGTTCAGGAGGGAGCTCCTAAGTCTCCCAATAGCAATCCAAAGGCTACTCTCACTCCTCAGCCCTAGATTATGAACAATGACTTGTGGACCCTCAAGTTTGATGGGTCCCGATCCAAACAAGGCTTCAGGGCTGGAGTGGAATTAATCAACCCGTGAGTGAAGTCCTTCCTTACATCCTATAGACTGCAGTTCAACTATACAAATAATGTCACTGAGTATGAGGCTTTGGTCCTTGGACTCTTATTTGCATTAAGGAAAGGTGTCACCTGCCTCCGAACTCTGTGTGATTCAGAGTTGGTTGTCAAACGAGTCTGGAGTCAATCCACATGCCATGATAAAAGACTCGCTGTGTACCGCAATCAGGCTTGGAGCCTTATTGAAGATTTTGATGCCTTTGGCATTGACCTCATTACCTGGCGACGAAACTATGTCCCAGATGCCCTCGCCATTTCTGCCAGCACACTTGACCCAATGGCTGGCTCGCGACTCCAGAGATTTTTAGTTGAGATGGTCCCCACCCCGTCCATTCCAGACAATGTCACCCACTTTCAGGTTTTTGAGGACGATCATCATATTCTAGCCTTCATGGTGAATGTTGGCATCTTTGAAAACCAGATAGTGTAAGAATGAGACCATGACGATACTCGGCAGGGAGATGAAGATGATGGGATCATGGACCTACCTACTAACACCATCCTGAAGGGGATGGTTGCACTAGAACGAATCTTTGACTCAGACCCTCAGGCCCAGGAGAAGGTGTCATCTTCCTCTAAGGGAGGAAAGTTTGAAAAAGTAAACATCGGCCAGCCCGGTGAAGAAAAGATGATCCACATTGGTACCTCCTGTTCCCCTGAGGAGAAGGACAAGATTCTCACGGTTCTCTGAGAATACATCGATGTAATTGCATGGGGTTATGAAGACTTGAAAACATATGACACATCTATTATGACTCATACTATTCTCCTAAAACCCGATGCCAAGCCCTTTTGGAAAAAACAACGACCGGTCAACCCCCTGATCGAGCCTCTGATTCGTCAAGAGGTAGAAAAATTGCTGTCAGCCCAAATAATCTTCCCAATCCGACACGCTACATGGGTTGCCAATCTAGTCCCTATAAGAAAGAAGAACAGTGAGATCCGCCTTTGCGTAGATTTTTGAAAATTGAATAAGGCCTCCAAGAAAGATAATCACCTTCTCCCTTCGTTGGATGATGTGTTACAGATAGTGAATGGTTCGCAGATGATGTCATTCTTGGATGGGTACTTTGGATATAACCAGGTCATGGTTAAGTATGAAGACAGAGAGAAAACAACGTTTACCACCAAATGGGGAACGTTTGCATATAGGAGAATGCCCTTTGGTTTGATTAATGTAGGGGCCACATTTCAAAAGGCCATGGACATTGCATTTGAGGGCCTTGTGAATCAGTGCATAATCATCTACATGGATGATTTGACCATCTTTTCCTAGGACAGGCGTGACCATTCCGCCCATCTCGCTCAGATCTGTGAGAGATGTCACTGGTATGGAATATCCATCAACCCCAAGAAGTGCATATTCGGGGTCACCAAAGGGAAGTTGCTTGGGCATATCATCTCTGAGAAGGGCATAGTCATCAACCCTGAGAGAGTCGAAGCACTGCTAAACTTACAAATGCCCAACAGCAAGAAAGAGATGCGATCCTTCTTCGAAAAGATCAACTTCATCCTGTGGTTCATCACTGGATTCACAGAAATAGTCAAACCACTCAATGAGATGATGAAGAAGGATACCAAGATTTAGTGGAGTCCTGAAGCAAAGCGAGCATTCACCCAAATCAAACAGACAATAATGAAAGCACCTGTCCTAGCTAGTCTCGACTATTCCCTTCCATTTTACATTTACTCCTTTGCTTCGCTGCATTCTGTCGCAGTAGTGTTGACTCAAAAGGTTGAAGGGGAAGAACGACCAATAGCTTTCATGAGCTCCCTCTTCAAGAATGCCGAAGTCCAATATTCATCATTGGAAAAATAGGCCTTCGCTCTGGTTTGCACTGTGAAGAAATTCTGGTATTATATTCTCTGGAGCAATGTACATGCTATCATTCCAGACCAGGTCGTCAAGTCTCTGCTGATGCAGAGTGAGTTTGGTGAAAGATGGGGGAAATGGATGGCCATCCTCCAAGAATATGACTTATAAATGCAGCCTATGAAGATAGTCCACGGCCAGGGACTGAGTCAAGTGATGGTAGAAGAGACTCCCCGCATAGATTGTCAAGCTTACACAGTGGAGACTATCACCCGAGACCCATGGTATACCAATTTGGTATATTTGCTATTAAATAACAAATTCCCAGAGGGGTTACCTCCTAATAAATGCCGCGCCCTGTGGATGAAAAGTACCCATTTTATGATCAAAATCTCCGCGCTCTACCGCAGGAACTATGAAGGAGTATACCTCCGGTGCATCGACAAAGACCAAGCTGTAAAGGTGATTAATAAATTTCACAGGCAGTTTGGAACCGGGCATGGCTCAGCTAATGCCACTGCCCATCAGATCTTTCAGGCTGGATACTATTGGCTCTGTATATTCAAAGATGTTTACACTCATGTTAGAAAATGCCACACTTGCCAAACCACAGCGCATCGTGAGCGTAACCCGGCTATGCCTTTGCAACCAATCTTCGAGGCTAGGCCCTTCACCCAATGGGCATTTGACTTCATTGGGAAAATCAACCCCAACTTGTCTGCCAACCATCGATACATTCTCACTGCTACTGATTACTGCACTCGGTGGTCCGAGGCTATACCATGCAAGAATAACACGGCAGACATAGTTATCAAATTCCTAGAAGAAAACATCGTCACAAGGTTTGGAATGCCCTTTGCTTTGGTATGTGACAATGGTCCGACATTTTTTTTGGCATAGTTACTCGAATGGACCTACAATCAGAGGATCACTTTGAAGTTTTTCAGCAACTATTATCCCCAGGGGAACAACGTTGCTAAATCAATGAACAAAAATCTACTTGAAGTGATCTAACACCTACTAGAATAAAATCCCTAGAACTGGCATCAAAAGTTGAAATTCGCCGTCTGGGCAGATTGCATTCGCATCAAGGCCGCCTTGGGAACATCCCCATTCCATCTCATTTATGGACAGAACCCCGTATTCCTGGTTAACTTACAGATCCCAGTTTTATAGTTTATGCATGAATTTAGCAACAGGGACGATATTGTGGAGGTTCAGCTCTTAAATCTGGTGTGAATGGAAGAACAGCAAGACGCAGCCCTGAAATATTTTGTGCATCATCAAGCAGTGGTAAAATGATGGTTTGATCGTAGAGCCCAATATAAGGCTTTTCAGATCTTGAATCTGGTCCTGTTGTGGGACAAGGCCCAGGTAAAGAAAGGAGAGCATACCAAGTTCCAATGGCTCTGGCTCGGACCATACCTAATCTCAAAAATATACGGGGCCAATACTTACCGCCTTAACACCCTAACTGGTGAACCTGTCTCATTGCCCGTCAATGGATAGTTTCTCAAACACTACTTAGAATAGGGTAAGTTTGTCCAAAATTGTATTTTATGTAAAGCCTCCTGCTTGTAAATATTTCTTTCGGGTGCCTTGCTGTGAGGTACTATGTCTTGTAAATAGCCTTGTCGGCTGCCCTGTAGGGCAGTCCTCTTTTGGTGGTTTTTGTTTTCATTTTTGGTTTTCTTTTGGGGTCCTGACGTTTGGTTGTATCTTGTAAGAATTGGAGTGCTTTGCATAAAATCTGGTCTTCGGTATGATGTCTGCGGCATGGTGAACTTTAGAATCTATCTTTAGCATAGTGGAGCTGGCCCGGTCTTCGGGGTTGTTTCACAGGTTGTGGCACATTTTGAGCAATCTCCATCGGGTGTTGTCTCTGAGGGTCTGCCAATCAGTGAACACAAAAGTATATATAAGGAACAAGTAATCGGACACGCCAAGGGTAGATCGGTTGTACTGGTTGGTTGACCCAGGTTTGAAACTTTAAGGAATTCTTTTCGGGTATAGATTTTTATCCCCTCTTCAAACTTATAAGTATAGGTGGACAGGTGAAAGAAGTACCACCATTGAAATTAGCTAAGCTTAAGTTTAACGGTGAAAGAAGTACCGCCTTCCCACCTAGAAACAAACAAAATAATAAGAAGAGGAAAGTAGGATGAAACTTCAGTCTCTGGGAGAAATGAACAAATTGATGACTGGTTTAATGTAATTAGTGCCTCTTCCCTACTCCTCCCAGAGGTCATCGGCTTGATCTCCTTCCAAAGCACACACGGCACCACTGATGAAGGGCTATGGACTGGATCTTGTGTGGTTAGATTCTCTCAGATATGTTGCTCTTTACCTGTCAGATGCTTCAGGAAATGGCTTGTTTCAGTTTTGATAACTAGAGATTCTATAGTTCTCAAATGTGCTAAGGCATTTGTCCCAGATAGTCATCATTTGTTGTGCCCTGCATCCCTATCCCTACATTTTGTGTGCAAAACATTGGGTCCCCCCCTTTTTTTTTGTGTTATTTTTGCTTGTGGTTCTTGCCTTGTCTTTCTCCTTTTGTTTTCTTTCTCTGGGGTTTTCTTCCTCACTTTCATGTTTTGTTTGGTTGGTTTCTCATCTCCAGGACCCCGGTCCTGGAGGTTTTTCTTTGTTGGGAGCCGGACTCTAGACTTCAGGATTCTCTACCATGATGTTCTTAAGGAGATCGTCGTAGGGAATCCCCGGGCTCGGGGTCTGGAGGTTTGTCTATCTAGAGATTTCCAGAAGGAGGTGGATCACCTTTTTACCGTGGGTATAAATAGAAATTATCTGTCATTTTCACATTTACCACGATTAAAACACTCACGCACTCAGAGCAATTTCAAAGCGATTTGCAGAGAATTAACGATAATCAGTGCTAAATACTTCCATCCTTTTCAGGTGATTATGAGTGCTTCGTAGTGGTAGGTTATGATCGTTTGGTAGCTATAGCTATTACAGAGCTTTCACAGTGACTTCTTTCCTTCTCCCTTTAGTATTCTCAGGTTGGTGTCTCTTTTCCCATCAATTTTTCATCTGTCTGGTGTGCTCTCTCTCTATTTTTTTGTTGTCTTTCGGTTCTGTTCTCTCTCTTTTTGGTTTTTTTGCCCGTTGGTTGGTCGGCCCTACTAGAGGGTTGTCCACCCTCTGTGTTGGTGTGGTTGGCTTGTAAATAATGTAGAAATTTGTATATATTTTATGCTTTGCCTGGTTTCCTGCAGACATCATTCTGCAGTGTATATGTGTAAATTCTAGTGTATATTTGTTGTATATCCTTCCATTCCCTATGTATATATACCTCAGCTCTTCATGTATATCTTATGTATATCCTTCTAGATAGCTTAGCAAGATGGTCGAGTTTCATGTGTCACTGGTTTTTCGCCCGTGAGTTTGTTTCAGAGTAGAATACCACCTGTTTGAAACTCGGCTTGCGGCCGGTTTCAAAAAGGTAGTTTTCTCTCTCCTCTGTGAAACTAGCTAGGCCCTCATTTATGTCCCATGTGTGCATTTGAATCCATCTAAGTGGCCTTCACTTTTCACATATTCAGATAGTTGGCTCCACCGTCATCGTCATAACTCCTATTTATTACCTATGCACGTGGCGCCCACATGGGCTTGATGGTTTTCTTTTTTGCACATCCTCACCAACGGTTATTTCTCTGGGCTTTGGGTCTCCTACCATCATCCATCCCATGTGTTTACCAAGTGCGATAAAATTCCTGGACCTGGATGTTCATTCAAAATCTTAAGTTTATGTAATGCATGTGCTTTTTGGGTTTTTTTCGAATGAAACTAACTTTTTAGGAAAAGCAAGCATCACGGTGGTAAGATCTCCAGACCCTGGAGTATTTATTTGTTAATACATTCTGATGGTCACTTTTCCTTGTAGGTTTCCGGAGTATGCTTTCAAACATGTCTGAAGCATCTGCATCCTCTCCACCCAGAAGCCCTGGGCTACCTTCCACGACGGCTACCAGAGCGATTGTTAAATCCAAAATGGAAAGGGCCCTGGAGAAGTTCCCCCTAACCATGAAGTTTGTGCAGGACAGTGTTATCATGGGCTCAAAGATTGAGTCCAAAGTTAAACTCATTACCGACACTAGCATCGGGACATGGCCAGAAATGCAGGCCTTAGTGAAAATGATGTATATCCAGTGACAGGCTAGAGATTAGCTGGCCATCAATGTCGAGGACTCCAAGATTCTTAAGGTGGCTTGTTTCTTCTGCTCTGTACAATCTCCTGAGCTTATTCTAATGCTAGCCGCCAATTACAACTCTTTTGTTTGGGCTGTTATGCTCGCAGCCACAGAACCCACTAGGTACCCTACTCCTCTGGTATCCCTCGACCCTGACACATTCCAGGCAGGTCTAGGGATCCCTCAATTTGACAAGTCTTCTATGGTTACAAGGTCAGATGCCTTGGCCCAATTCATGCAGTTGGAGGAGGCCGCCCGGATATACATGAACGCTCATTGGCTCAAGGTTCTGAAGAGGGACCCTAAGAGGATGAAGATGGAAATTTCCAGGTCTGAGTTCAAAGAGAGCATTCAGATGGGAATGATAGCATTGGCCTAGGTCTTTGGGCAACCCTCTACCCAAGAATTTGCTAAATGGATTTATTACTTCCTCCTCGGCATCTCCACCAAAGGAGGATACTTCGACTGGGCAGCTATAATTTCAAACCACGTGGACTCTTAGTTCCTCCAACTGGCCAGGAAAAAGAAATTTTAAATGAATTTTTATGTTTTCTAGGCCCTTGTGTAGCAGAGGCCCCACGCCCAGGGGCTACTTATAGATAATGTGCTCAGGATTGGCCTGGGACAAAAGGCACCATGGGACCATTTCCCGCAGGTTCAATGGAAGGCCAGCTTCCCAAGTTTTTGTCGAGTAAACGATGAGTTCAGTTACTATCACCTGCTCACACCCACCCAGGACGCAGGATACCACCTATCCATAGAGGTGATGAATTTGGTCCAGAGCTATGGACATTATTACATCCAGTTCCAACAACACACTTATATTAGGGTCACCGGCTTCTCCATGAAACCCTACTTGTTGCCCAAACACTGTGGGGACAAGATCATTCTCTTGAAATACTGTAGGCAGATAATGGAGTTGCTTGCACTCTTTGCCTTAAAGAAGGTAACCGATATTCCATTTCCAATCACCTGTGGGAACTACTCATGTAGCCTGGCTACTGCAAAAGAGGCAGATAACGAGCTTAAAAGCTACAACCTGAAAGTATTCTATTTAACATGGAAAAAATTTGATCAACATGATAAGATTGCAGCGGCACTTCCCTGAGCTTCAGAGCCCCATCACTACCATATGGAGGATTTTTGGGAAGACTGCCAGGACAACGTGGAGGTGCGGAGCTGGCACTATATTAGGATGATGACATGCATGATGGAAAGGTTGAAGCTTTGGAGGTTCCCGAAGGACTTCTTAGCGCTGACCCCATGATCGATCCCCAGTACAACGCAAAGGGGATAGATACAATGACCCTCCCATTGGTAAATTGGGATGCCCAGGAAGGGCGTACAATTAAGGACTTCACCTGAGAGGTGTTCGAGCGAAGTCATGCCTACTTCAAGAAGGTGTGCCCCAGAAGTACCTATTGAGCCTCCCAGCCAATACCAAAATTAACTCTGGGGGTCGGGACTTCTTTAGAGGGAGTGGATAAAGGAAAAGGAATAGATACGACCCCTCCTATGCAAGAAGTCACAATAAAAGAACAAATAAAGAAATCAGTTGCAGCCTCCCAACAAATGAGGGAGAAGTTAATCATATGGCTGGCCACTCTAGTACTCATGGCTGGGCCAATTCATCCCCCTTCCTCCCCATCATTACCAGCCTATATGATAAAGGTGATGGGGGTGGATCCAATAGAACAAGCAATGATAAGGGATGTGGGGCCACCCTTAGTTACCTGAAGGAAGAAGAGGCTTAACCAAAAGCCTAAGGCAGAGCTAAGGTTGGGTACGTCCCAGACCCCACAAGTAGAGATCCTCTCTTCCAGTTCCCCTAAGCTAGAAAAGGAAATAGAGCCTGCCAAAGTCCCAGCCAGTCCTCCCTCGCAAGAGGAATTCGATGATGTCTTTGCAACCGACGAGTTCAGGAACCTGCAGGGGGACACCAGAAAAATAGAGGTATAAGTCCTAGCTGGGAAACAGGAAGCTGGGGAACAAGGGCTTGCACAGGAGTAGGAGGAACAGATAGTGGAAAGGGAGGTAGAGCTGGAGATTTCCTCTGAGCCTCCAGAGATGTAGAATTTGGGGGTGGACCAACAAAGGAAGAATGAACAAACAACATCTGCTAGGGGAACTGGACCTACAGGAATAACCGTAACCCCAACTACCATGTTCCAAGTGCCACTCCCGGGAGCGACCTTTGGGAAAGTAATTACTGCAGCCTAGACTTTGAATCTTGGCCTAGTACCTCCACTATTGCCAAAGGATGTGTCGATAGAAGAAGAAGCCCCAGCGATAGATGGTGAGCAACAAGAAGAGTAACACGATGAGAAAATCCCTGAAGAAAACAACATAAGTCCAGACAAAGTAATAGATATAGAGGATAAGGCTGAGGAGATGGATGTTGCTGGGGAGGATATTACTGATAAAAAAGAAGACACAAGAAAAGGGATGGATGAGGTCCACATCACTGAGGAGAAGCAACCATAGGACACCGGGGAAGAACCAAGAGAATAGACTCTGGAAAATAAGTCACCCCTGCCGCCTTAGTGGTTAGTAGAGAGTAGGAAAAGAAAGGCTCCATCTACTTCTAAAACTCCTCTCTCCCTGGCCGAAATGATGGCTCAGGTCCAGGCCCCACCAAAGCCCAAGAAAGCCCGAACGGTTCATACTCTTCAAACCGGGTCGAGCGGAGAAACAATTGCCATTGTGGCGACACCTCCCCCAAATGCTGATGAAGCAACCACAGAGCTCAGAGACTACAACATTACAGAGGTATCACTGGGGAAGAGGGGAAAATAGGGTGAGGTGGACTTGCAGAAGGAGGTAGCTAGGGCAGTGGAGGCCTGTTATGAAAAAGAGGCCCACAGGCTCAAAATAGAAAAGGCAAAAAATGCAAACCTTATGGGGTTGCTTACCGAGCTAGCTTGACCTATCAACGCCGCTCTTCTGGAGGCTTCCACATCTAAAGATCTACCGTAGAGTGACATAGACTCCCTACGAATAATGAAGAAGAAGGCTCAGGCAGTTGATGAGTGGGTCGCTTTGCAAATAGGAAACACTCGACGTTTCCTGGTATCCACCCTCCTAGACTTATATGTGGCCCGACATGTTCTACACCAGGAAGAGACTCTTATTGACCTATGGGAGGGTGATATTGAAAATTATCAAGCATGGAAGGTAGAGCTTGAAGACCTCCTCAGCCTGGGAAAGGAAATGGTTTTCGAATCTAGAATTATGGGTGATGAATCATTTGATTTCATGAGGACCTAACACTCCAGACTTGACCTCACATTGGAGGTAACCAAACAACTGTTGGGGACTCTACACGAGAAGATCAATGTAGTAAAATATTCTTTCAATTTATACAAGTCTTTTGTAGCAAAGACTTCCAGGGATTACCCCCTTAGTATAGATACATGCATGCCAGAGGATTCAGTTTTGAGGAGTTTTGATGAAATGATGAAGTCTCAATATCAATCCCCGGAGGGAATAGATGGTGCTCAAATGACAAGATTAACTTGTATGGTGCTTAGTGGCCATGATGCGGTGAAAATGGATGATGAATTTAAGGAGAATGTTCCAGACCTGGGGGAACAAATTGAGGTGGCTAAGTATCGAAGGGCCGGGCTGAAGGATATCGACGAAGATGGCATCTCCCACCTCCTCCAGGCTTTCAATGATAACAAACAACCCTAAGCTTTCTCTAGAGGCTGGAGAAAACCTAAAAAATTTGGTATTCTTTATTCTTTTGGGAATGTAAGATCCCAGATCCTAGAGTCTCAGATCCCAAATTTTGTATTCTTTCGAGTGATCCGTGTCCCGGTCCCCGAGGCCGACCGGTCACTTTCAGGGGTGGTTAATAAAAGCTGTCAAAAGGTAGTTGGCTACATCAAGAGGGCGTCGACTCAACATTTGGTGTCTTGACAAGATGGTCTTTTCAAGGCACCATTTCAGAGGTACACCTAGCGCATTAGAGACAGGGCACCGCATTTCCCATTTATGAGGCATGTAGCCTCGATCCCTGGGGATCTAATTTCTTCCTTATCCTTCCTGGCTCTCTTCTTGAGGCCAATTCTTCCACTGTATATACTTGTCTCCTTCTTCTGGCATGTCAGGCCTATTCATCTCAAGGTCTTTTGTAGGGTGGCGCAGGTAGTACTGGCCCCCAGATATTATATTTTATTGAAACATGATGTAAAATAGGGTTAGGGTTAGGGTTAGAAGAAAATGTTTATAAATAGCCAGACTGACCCATTTCCAAGGGTCGTCAAAATTGATGATTTTTCTATCCACCGTAATAGAAAGGTGACTTTTCATTCCAGTTGTAGAGCTCAATGCTCCATTTTTCCCATTTCTAATAGTTAGACGCTCCCTTGGAGCCACCATTATATCACGCACCAGTGCTTGCTAGAAGAGACATTAATGAAGAAGGGAGAATTCTTTGCAATGATGTTGTTGGCATTCATGCTTCTGAGTTAATGGTATTTTATGTTTCATGTTCTTTATGTCTTCTGCTCTGATATGCCAAATAGATTAACGACCTCTTTCCCCTCGCTACTGATAAAATACTAGCTGATGGTTGTGTATTTCTTTGGTATTTAGTGTAGTATATCAGAGTATTATTGATGTCTTGAACGTTTAAGCATAACTATAGTTAGAGGAAGTACTTCTAACCCTGCAGGATCTTTTTCCATTTTATTTGCTAAGTGTAGAATGCTAGGAGAAACCTCACCTTATTGAATCTCCGGAGAGAACGAGTTGAAGAAACTAGATATCCCCTTCGAAAATAGTCACTTCTCCCAACTGATCCCTGCACCGTCGTGACCTGACACCCAGGTGCTTGAAGGCCTATGGAATCTAACTTCCCCGGATAACCTTTGCAGGCAAAGTTGGCTGGTACCTCCAGTACCCGGTGACAACTTATGACTGTTGGCGGGCCTGGTCAGCAAAACCCTGTCAACACCACCTTTGTATTTGTCTAAATGAACAAATCTATCTTTTTCACCTTTCATATGATGGGAGCATCCACTATCAATGATCCAATTAGTTTCGATGTCTGCTTTGGAATTTAAGGCTAACCCTTGTTCTTTGTCTTCAGCTGCAGTGTCCATTTCCTCAAGCAACCTTTCCATGTCTCTAAGAAAAATGAATCCAATTTCATCTTCTCCTGAATCTTCATCAGTTACACCTTCTTTAGCATGATAACATTCCTTCTTATATTTAGGTTTGTAATCAGATCTGAACTTCTTGACTCTTGTGGGACACTTAGATGCAAAGTGACCAATCTTGTTATTTGAAAAACATTTGAATGGAAGCTGTCCTTCATATTTTCCTTTACCTTTCTTTTCTCTTCTAGCAATCATAGCAATGATTTATTCTAGTTCTTCATCAACTTCTTCTTTCTCATTATGACTGGAGATGTGTAAGTATTTCTTACCATGGACTAAGGCTTCGAGAGCTGTTTAACTTTTAGGTTTAGTCTTCAATCTTGATATCTCAAATGTACAGATTTTTCTAATCAAAGTCTCTCTCTTGAAGTCTTGTGAGAATTGCACAGTTTCCTCTAGAATACTTATCTTGTTTTCATAGTCTAATGTTAAAGTAGTTAGCAACTTGTCCATTATGTCTTCTTCTAATATTTCTCCACCATTGTTTCTGATTCCAGAGACTGCTTCATTTATCCTTTGATTGTAAGCTCTAATGTTCTCTTCAGGTAACAT
>MU223293.1:2464139-2475400 GCA_018584345.1 Thuja plicata
TTTTTCCAATCTAGATAATTTTCTCCATTGAACTTAGGGCTTTCTTTTCTGAAGTAAGACATCTGATCTACCTTAAGCTGTTAGGCTTCTTCTCCAAGGCACTTGGCTCTGATACCAATTGTTAGAAAAGTCCCAAAGGCTAACTGAGATGGGGGGAGGGGTTGAATCAGTTATCAATAACTTTAATTCTTTTTCTTCTTTAACTTCAGAATACAACAAAGTAAATGCTTAATCAGATAACACAGTACACAACACACAATTTGATTACGGGAAAACCAAATGGTAAAAACCCCAGTGGGAATTAGCACCCATAATGAGCTATACTTCTTTATAGTAATCCCTGTTAGAAGATATTTCAACCCTGTTAGGAGTTTTACTTTACAATGCAATAAGTATAGTGACCTGGTTAAGGGTTGGACCCTGTTAGGAGTCTTTTACAAATAACCCTGTTAGGGGTGGTGGACTCACTGTCCAAAATCTCACTGCTTAATGGTGAAGGCTACAACCTTCTGTATAACAAATATGTACTATATATGATGATGAACTGTAGAGTAGACCTATTGTCTTGATCAGTTCCAGTGTATTGCAATTTTTTATTTCTTCTTCACATAGACTCTTGATGAATGAACCACATCTGATATTGTGTTCTGTACATCTTCTATCTTTTTTTGTATCATTCAAACTTAGCGTATCACAATTGACTTGCTATAAGTATCTTTCTAAAAGTATGAGATCATGGGACCTATAAGAAAACTCTTCATAACATCCTAGTCGGCTCTACTAAGCATGCACGCATAATTGCAACCACGCAAGTATAAACTGAATAGATGCGACGCTTCACTAAGTCGGCCTCACCAAATTAACTCTAACTTTTCAATCTTCTTGAAACACGTTTGGCACCTTTAGATTAATATAATCAACTCATAAATAATAATTAATATACATACGCATATCCTGAAGATAGGCACAACTCAAGAAACACGTTACGTACGTCAGCTCTAAACAGATACTCTTCCAGAACTATAACTGCCAATAACAGAATTACACAACTTAACTGAAGCATCATATCTGTATCTACATGTATGAACATAACATAATAAGTGTGTCAACAACATGTATCTAACCACTCAAGTCTTCATATCATCATTCTGATAAGTACATACAGAATTACTACTGTGTATTATATATTGTCATCAATGACAAAAATACAATCAATCAACTGCTTAGAATCAAATCTCCAACAATACCTTTTCTTGGATCCCATGGTTGGCATTGAGAAATGAAGAACACTTGCTCATCATTTCCTTCTATCTTCATGTACTCTGTAGGCAAATGTTGATTTTCCAGGTTTGCCACCAGCTTGCATCCATAGTCTTTCTTTTGTTTACGATAATGAGGACAATACTCAACTAACTATAATTCAATGTCTGCATGTTTCTTCTTAGCAGTCATGGTGTTGATATGTGTAGCAACATAATTAATGACATCTTTCTTGAAATACGCAAGCAAATTAGATATCTCCAGCTTGGAAATGCCTGAACTGCTCCCTTTAGTGACTATAGACCGATATCCTCTACTTTTCTTCCCAGTTGATTTGGAGTAGTTGAGATAGATTTTTGTGAGGTCATCCCAGGAAGATTGGGATATGCCCCCATAGCCATGAGGTCCAGTTCTTCCAGATAGCTTTTGTTCATTCCTCTTAAGAAGACTAGTTTCTTTGAATCCTCCGCAAGGACAAGTTGGGGATTCTTCTGCATGGTGTATAAGAAACATGAAACATAGTCCTCCAAGGTTTCATCCTCCTTTTGTGACATTCTAAAAATTTCATCTCCCGTTGGGTCACTCTCGTTGCAATATCTTTTTATTTCTGTAGAAATAGAGTCTGCATTTCATCCCATGTGCCTGCTGCATTTGCTCCTAAGCCCATGAACCATTATAAGGCTAACTCTTTCAGGTTTGCTGGAAATAGTTTGAGTTTGTGGGCATCGGTGTTATAGTCAAAGCTATGATAGAGGATGTCAAAATCAAACAAAAAGGTGTCAGGGTATTCATTTATCAAGCCATAAAACTTTGGGAGTGTAGCAGATGGTATATTTTAAAGATTTGCATTGTTTATAAGGCTCGGTAGAGGAAACGGGAAAGTAGGTTGTGCCATTACTAGAGGTATTGGGATCTGGAGTTGATATTGGAAAGGAATATTAGCTACAAGATTGTAAACAACAGGTGTGTTTGGGTTAGAATTATGAAGAAAGTCAGCCAATATTTCAGAAAAAGGCCAAAAACCACTTATATCAAAAGGCTTTGCTCCAGAGAAAGATGTTGTAGGAAACTCGAGACTTGCATCAACAAAAGGTAACTCAGCTTCTTCAACCTGTTCATTCAAATTCACAGACTCTCGTTGAAGACATGTGCCATATTCGTCTCTTCTTCTTCCCCTTCAATGCATGCAAATGAATTCTTCACACTGGTGAAGTAAAGTTATGACCACAAACCACTATTCAAAAACTAGCTAGAAATGAAAAATGACTCGAAAAGTTTCTTAGCTTGACACCATCGCTGGCAACGGTGCCAAAAATGAACCACCTCACAATAAGTTCTTAGTAATCATTCCCAAAGCCTCTCTTAGGAATAGTTTATTCAATCAAAGGATCACTTCTCCCACCATGAGGTGCATTTAGTTTGTTAACCCAGGGACGTATACTTGAAATGGTATGGCATAGTATGTGCACTAAGTCCCTTAAAGAGTCATTCTACCTATGCTACAGGAAGGTAAAATGCATGAAAGGAATCTATACTAGAGCTGTAGGAAAGGAAACACACTTACTCCTTACTAAAATGAATGCTAAAAATTACAAACTCTACATAAGCCTATTCTTTGAACCTAGAGCATCCACTATAACTATCCTTTCAGGTGCTGCAGGAATGTTTACAAAGTACAATGCTGCAGGAAGAAATTGTAATCTACTATCTAGAATGCTGAGAATGTTGAAAGTAAATCTAATCTACTCTACTCTAATCCACCTCCCAAGTGGGCCCCCTTGGTTTTATTCTACTAATCTATTAACACAGAAGATAAACCAAAAGTCACTTCATTATATTTCAAGAACTGATTACATAAGAACAATACATAAAACTAAGAAATGAACTTGCTGTGCAAGATACAATAGAACAATGTATTCCAAAAATTCCAAACTTCCAAACTAATAGTCCAATCCCTATAAATAGAGGATTGAGTCTTTATTCTAAAATAGAAAAGGAGCAATCTGACTGAAACCACGCCAAAGAGGAAAAATAGAAAATGTAACAGCCCACAACATATGCAATGAAGTCTGGGTGACCAAGTCAACATGCTGGGAGCACAGAGGGAATATAGCAGCACTACATTCCTAGATATTTGGAAGAGTGGCTCCTCATTTGTAGTATTCATGTCTTCTAATGCCATGATGGTTATCCATTCGTAGTTGGTCTTTAACGTCCTCTTTAAATGTTGTCGACCACTCTCAAGCTGCTCCTACTTCCTTGCAAGTTAGTTAACATGCAAAAATATTCATACAAGTATACTTAGTCAAATTGATCCAAATATTAGAACACACATTTTGATTGTTATATGAAATACTGAAATATATATAATATTGGCAAAACATGACATATCTATTCTACCCATGGGTTTAATGGTTCTATCTATTCTTTGACATAATTTCAACTGATTATAAGTTAACAAATGTTTTGGTAATACTGAAAAAAAGAGTATAAAGATTAATATAATAGAGATAGTAAATGGTCTCATCAGTACATATGTAATTATGAGGAGTAGTCATAGATATAGCTTCAAATAGTGTAGATTACAATTTGGTTTGAACCACAACTCATTTGGTTGAGCGGTGATAGAGTTTTTATTGTCATAGACACCAAGACAGGTAGAACTCTTATGTTCTTGAACAACCGGTCGGTATATCTCATATGGGTGAGTGTAAAGTATGTGTGATCATTCAGAATGATATGATGATGTGGAATAAAGGTTATACATCCAATGTATTGGTATTTATGAGATCAATGCATGCATTTAAGACAAATTTGAGGTGTTGCACTGGAGAAGTCAAAACATGTTTTACTACTTTGGAGATATAAACTTGCAGATCTTATCTTGACCTAGCGCGGTCATGATAAATCATTTATTTCATCGATATTATCAATTTTACAAATGGTACTATCACAAGAGAGAAATTTAAAGATCATTTTTTATGTCGGTGCAATTTTTTATATATAGGAACTACTCATATAGAAAAGTTGTTGATATTGTTGTTGTTGAAAGAAGTTGAAAGAGTTGATTTGGGTGATTAGGGTTTTCTGATTTCAAGTTGAGTTTGTGATCAGAGAGGAGAGAGAAGAGAGAATTTGTAGAGTACAAATAACTTATAGGATTTTTCAAGCAATCAATGCTACATCTAGATCACTAATCTGGTTGTTCCCTAATATTTACAACAACAAAAATCCCTTAATTGGGTGAATTATAACAAGTTCTTTTTGTAAATCCTTTAACAAGGTAACTTCTTCATTGAGGTTTAAAACCCTCTAGTGAGGTAGATCATAGATGATCTTCTTGTACTCCTAATAATGTACTAGTACTTATAACTAGGTGGAACCTCAGAAAGGGTATTTGTAGCTCCTAATATGGAAAACTCATATACTGTAGTATTGTGCTTGTGGGTGTCATCCCCATTGTGGTTTTTTCCCTCTTACAAGGGTTTCAATGTGAAAATATTTGTGTTCTGTGTGATGAATTTTTGGATTCTTGATATCAATTCATTTTATACATTTTTATCAGTTATTTTATTTTTAGTTTGGAAGGTATTTTAACAGTTATTTAGATCGATGGTTGAGTCAGTTCACTATCTGTTTATATCGATTCACCCCCGTCTCAGTGCCTATTATATTTGAAAATTGGTATCAGAGCATAAGTCCTCTTGGTGATAAGCCTAACACATTAGGTAAACATCCACTATAATGGAGCATTATATGTATGAGATGCAACTTGAGAATGCAAACAAGATGATCAAGGAACTAAAGGAAAAGTTGAGACATTCTCTTCCAAAGAGGAGAGAACTTGCCGATCAACTGAGTGAAATTCAAGACTTCATAGAACAAATTTTTGAAGGAATTACATCTAAAGAATATGAAGAAGTAGTAGCGAATATATTGGAAAATAAAAATAATCTTAAAGAAAATATGGATAATCTAAAAAAGAGAACTTGAAAATCTATCTGTCAGGATGTGTGAAGATCTGGAAGAAAAAAAGGAGTGTAGAAGCTGCTAAGAAATTTTTTGATGATGCCCTAAAAGAAAAAGGTGAATAGCTTGTCAAACTAAGACATGAATTTTCCCTATATCAGAATCAAATGTACGATACTTCTATAGAGAGTATTCAAGTATTAGCTGAGAATGAAAGACTTAGGGAGATGAATGAGTCATTGAGGAAAGAACTGGAAACTAAGAAAGAAACAAATAAAAAGCTAAAGAAATACAATGAAAGCTCACAAAATATGGATGAACAATGAAGAGTCAAAGAAGACACATAGATACAATCAGTGTAGGTTATTTAGGGGAAGGAAAATTTTAAATCAGAGAGTCCTCTAAAGTTGAACCTAAGGAGGCACAGAATGATCAAATTGTAGATACAATCAAATCAGGTAAGAAACCTATAAAACCTACTTGCTATAGCTATGGAAAGCTTGGTAATACTAAAAATATGTGTAGGAGAAAACCAATGAATAAACCTTACTATTTTAATGGTTATTTTTA
Organism: Thuja plicata; assembly: GCA_018584345.1. Classification (NCBI taxonomy): domain Eukaryota; kingdom Viridiplantae; phylum Streptophyta; class Pinopsida; order Cupressales; family Cupressaceae; genus Thuja; species Thuja plicata. Next base: position 2,469,939 of record MU223293.1, read on the forward strand.
TAATTTTCACAAGTGTGGTCATGCTGCATATGAATGTAGATCTAGATCTAGCATTAGATCTAGCAATGGATCTAGTTGTGTTAACTTTGATGGATATTGTTTTTCATGCGACAAATATGGACAAAAAGCTAAAAATTATAGGTCAATAATATATGCACGTAGGTCACCTGTCACATCGGTGAATACTGTTAGAAGGGAAAGAAAATTCAACACTACATTTTTTGTATGTGGTAACTATGGACACCTAGAACTAAATTAAATAATGAGAACTATGAGAGGTAATTCCGGTCCTTGGAAGTCAACTAGTATGAAATGTTTTTGTCAATCATAAGATAGGTTATCTGGCTAGAGACTGTTGATTTAGGAACCAATTTCCTCATCATTCAGAAGATGGAAAGGGAAAGTAGACTGCTAATGTTGACGAAGTCAGAGGTGATATGAAGAAGACATGGATAAAGAAAGGTGAATTGAATTACTTTGAGTTGACTAAGAACTCCACAAGTTGAGGAAGTGTGGAGGTTCCATTGGTAAACTAATCATATTAGTTTCTTAGGGGGAACCTTTAAAGACAAATCCATTACCGATCCCCTAGACTCAAGAGTGGTAAATATCTATATGCACATTATGGTGTAAGTTTCTATGATTTTTTTGATATTGTGTGTAGACTACACTGAGATTTTAAGGTCAATATCTATTTGATAGCAGTTATCATAGTTGGTTGAGTACCAACCAGTGGATATATGATAAATGGTGATATGACATTATTACTACCATTGATGTATATAACATCTATTTCTCTATAATTATATAGAGGGACACGTAACTTCTTTTCGTACTTTTTACTTTCAGTTGAGAATTTGAGAGCTATCTTGAGCTATTGTGTACAAAAGGATACTTTTGTGATTGGGTTTTTAATTTAATTTAATATCGAGTTTTTATGAAACTTTAACCTATGTATTGAAAGATATCATTTTAGTCTATGGTTAGATTTGTGTGTTGTTGTAGTTGGTCGTAATGGCAGAGAATGTTGATACACAGGCTCTAGTGAACATTTATGAGGAACCTTGACTCATATTTGAACTACATCCAAGAAAAGTGGAAGAGATTGATATATCTAGTGCCCTATCCACTATCCCTCATAGTGTGATGCTGATTGAAAATGTTTGGTCTTATATCCATTGAAGAATCGAAGAATTGGGAGCTGAAGCAATCAATATATAATATAAGGGTATGTGTATCAATGGAGTGTTGAAAGTCGAGAACAAAAATATATAGGAGAAGGGTTTGACTTATGTTATGGACATTCCTAAAAAATTCCATCCTTATTGGATTCGTTATGTGATAAGTAGAGTGCATGATCAATTCATATGGATAGATATACCACACAAGATTTTGAAGTCATTGATTCACAGGGTTACACAATTTTGAGCACATGGTTTTAAAATGCACATTAAGAATGATGGCTACACATTTGGTAACTAAACTAATCAAATCCAAACTAGATAGGAGAGTAATGAAAATCAATCATATTATAGACAAGGAAGTTAGTTTTGTATCCATGGCGATAAGATACAGAGTTTACCAGTCGAGTCGAGTTATGTTAGAATTGAACAAATGAACAAAAAGAAAACCCTTGCGGTCTCCCAATAGAGGGTGTTGTTAGATCTTTAAAAACTTGAAATAGATATGAATAAACTTAGATTTTCAAAAAAAGAAAGAAAACCTTGCAAATAAGAGTTATATCAACAGAAAAAAAAAAAATTCTTCTCCTCAACTGAGATATCTTTCAACTATTCCTACATGCAACACTCAAAAAAAGAATTTAACGAGCTCTAATACCATGTTAGAAATATTATGAAAGCAAATAGAGATAAGGAAAAAGGAAAGAATCCAAGAGAGATTTGCAAGAAGAATTTTTACATAACCAAGTTAAAGAATGGAGATTCAAGAACTTTCAGCAAAAGCACCAAGAAGATCAAGATCAACACCAAGACAATGTTTTTGAAAGGGAAAAACTAAGAAAAACCCCTTGTGCATAAATATGAGAGAGAGAGAGAGAGAGAGAGAGCTCATTACAATATTACAAGAATGAGAATGAGAGAAGAGAGAAAAAATCCAACTTGTGAGAACCAACTTAGATCCCCTATGAGAACCCTTTAGAACCCTCAGAAGTGTGTGGGAACCATCTCTTAAGTAGCGATGAGTGGAGGAGACTGCATGTAACTCCCATACTCTATGTGTGTCACATTCAGATTTGGTGTGTGCCATGTGTAGGAATCCTCTTAAGGATGAATATATAATTTTCTTATTAAAGGAATTACAAATATGAGACAATACCTTGGTATATCTTTTAAATATAAAATACCAAGGAAAGATTAATTCTAACAAGTTAAATGTGTGCCTGGTGGTGCTATTCACGCTGCCTATTAAATTATGAAGGATGATTCAACATATGATCTATGTGAGATGGTAAGAAGCCAATTCTTGACAAACATAGAAAGGATAAAGAGAGACAAGAGAAAATCATTTAAGTATGGTGCTCTACTAGTATGTATGTTTTTTTATGTTCAAAAATTATTCCCCGGTAAAGGAAATGTTACATGGTTAAAGGACAAACCAGTAGTTATGCAAATAAATGAATTCATAAAGGAATTGGGGAATAACTTCAATAATGTCTTGTGGGGTTATTTCAAAGATTTCCAATCTAGAATGCATAAATGAGAAAGGATTCTAGCTAGCATTGTCCAGAAGTAAAAGAATGATATTTGTTTTCTTGTAGATTTCGATTCATGTATTGTACAAGTTGTTGAACCTAGGACATGTTGGATTCTTCCTATGGGTTATGAATTTTAAAGTTATTTAGTAAATTTTCATGTTGATGAGTTGTTGTCAAAACCCTTAGACAAACACGCACAAAGATTTGGAACTCATGATGAAGCAGTTTCTAAAATTTAAAAGCAATTGAAAAAACCATTCATTGAAATAAAATCAAGGAGAATAATCCCTAACCTAGAGTAGAAGTTTGGAAGTAGTGATGCAGGAACATCTCTCACTGTTGCAACCATAACTAAATCTAAGAGAAAACAAATAAAATCAACTACAAGTGAATTTAAGTCTAAAAGAGAATCGTCAAGGAATAAAAGTCAAAACATTTCTACTGCAAAGAAAATGTACAAGAGGAAGTGGAAATGCACTAAGGTAAAGGATGATTAGAAGGGAACTGATGAAGCAAGGACAAAATCAGACAAGGATGCCTCTGATTTGAAGAAGAGTGGTAAAACAAAGAAGGCACCTTCTTTTTATGATATTGAAAAAGGTATTGTAGACAATGGTAAACTTTCTACTGTTGGAAGAAGATACACTTTGGGGAGTAATGAAGATAAGAAGATAGAAGATGCAATTCTGTATCATTTTCATAAATTTTGCAGAACACCTTTAGAAATCAATTCTTGCATCCCTAATGAGTTATATCAGTTTATTGATGCTATATGGAGCATTGCATTATAGTTGGGTAGAGAGGTTATGGAGAGAGAACTTATCCAAGTACAACCTGAGTTTTGTTGTGAAGATGCTAAGATAATGATTATTTCTCACAAGCATAAATTCAAAATTAAGAGCAGAGAAGCTATACTTCTAATTGATGACACACAGTGCTTACATAATGAAACTATTGAGACATGGAAAGAGATACTATAGGTAAAAGCGGTAGAAACCAAAGAAGAACAAGTTCATGCAGAATCAAAGGAACCAAGGTAGGGAAAAGATAATTTTTTTGTTGATCATCTAATGGGTAGTATTGTTCTTAATGTCCCTAACTTGGTGAAGAACATTCCACAAAATATCAATCTATCACAAACCAGTGGTGATGAGATTGAAATTGTAGACATAAAGGATAGCAGATTAATCCTCACCACTGTCTATGGAACATATAGAGGAAATTATTTGTGAGAAGGAAGAGGAGAAAGATGTAGAGAGTAAATAGGAGGAGACTCAGAGAAAGATTGAAGAACCCGAGAATATAAGAAAATTAAGTCTTGAAGTAACAAGTGCAAGTAAGAGACATAAACTGATGACTAATGCAGAAGAGGAAGAAGAGGAAGTTGATGAAGAATAATTACCAATCACACTGGTCAATATATCCAAATTGAAACCTTAGGAATTGACGAAACTTTCATAACAATTAAGGATACATGATATAAGAAACAAGGTGAGATCAGAGAAGAAGAAGAAATGAGTATTAAGGAATGCTAGAGACATTCTAGCTCAGTTAGTGCCTGAGGTTAACTACGGTGAAGATGATAATCCTAATGATCAGATGGATACTCTTATTAAAGAAATTCTAGATAAAGGTCTAGATTTGCAATCAGCTGTGTATGCGTGGTTTTGGGTAAGTACTTGCAGCTGCAAACACACAAACTTCAATAGATCATTGCATGGTTAGCTTAAAATATTTACAATAAACAAACATCTAACCTAACCGATCTATTTCCTTCTAGTAGGTAGGATTTTGAACCTTGCTCTCAGGTCATCACAAGAAATAGTGACTACACCAGATCCTAAATGAAAGATTTAAAGAAAGATAAATGATTTATTCTAAAATGAATATGAAAATGCAAGATTGATCCCAAGCTAATTAGATTGATTTTCTGACACCAATTTGAAATATTTTTGTTATTTTTAAAGAACCAAATTGAAATGTACTATATATTTGTGTGCTAAAAATGTGTCACACTTCTATGAATCATTACATTCAAGGTTGCTCAAGAATAAGGCCTCAAATATCGACTCATATCTGTCTAGTCATAGAGTGCAAAGGTGTGTGATGAAGGCCCTTAGATTGACCTATTTGTGCCCTTGCAAGTACACCATGAAATGAGAGATTCAATGAATGAAAATGACAACTATTCTATATGATTGCAATGCATAAAAGGAAATTAGTCTAAATGAAAACAATGCACGATTATTCTATGAAAGGAAATACAAATGCAAGATTAATATATGAAAGGAAACATGTATCTAATCTAACATGAAGGTGAAAAATTAATCTAAATGGATTGCCATGGGACATGAAAGAAGAAGACAAGAAGAGAGAAGTTGCAATATCCAAGCTCAAATGCTCAAATTCTCCTCCAAAATTGCTCTCCAAACCTGTAGCATAACAATACATAAAAATTCTATATGAGAATGAGGAGAGGTTTCCTTTTAAATAACAATGGACGGTGGAGATTAAGAGGAAAAATCAAAGACTATGATTAAGAGGCAAAAAGCCCACCACTTAGGAAGATGTGTAGAAAAAATAACTTTATTTATTTTTATTTCATTTATTTCATTTTTTAACAAAGAGGGATTTAAGTGGGGGTTTTATTTAATTAAAAGAGGGATTTTCTTTTAATTAAATAAGATTATTTAATTTAATTAAAAGAGATATTTTAATTAAATGAGATAATATTATTTAATTAAGA
>MU223293.1:2479213-2489787 GCA_018584345.1 Thuja plicata
GATTTTCAATAGGATCATGAACATCTTGAATAGGAGCACCTTCTTTGATAGGATTGTTTGAATCTTGGAAAGACTTAGGAAGAGTAGAAAGTGGAAGCAAACATGGAGTGGTAGAACAAGAAGATGGGAGACTTTGATCTTGACAAGGATATTTGGATAGCATAAGCACATAATTATTCTCTTGATTTTCAATAGGCTCAACATTGGAAGTAACAATACCATTTTTAATAACCTTAATGGAAGTATCATCTTTGTAAAGTGCAAGTGGGTTAAGGTTATTTTGATTTTCAATAAGCTCAATGGTGTAAGTAGTAACTTGATCTTTAGTAGGAGAAGACGAAAGGGTGGAATGAATGAGAAATTGCATGCGGGATCAAAAGAACCATGAAATGGGTAAGAGACATCATGAAAAGGATTGGATGACATGGAGGTTTCTTGATCTTGATATTTCTTTATGATATTTTCTTTATCATTTTTAGAGTCCTCTTGACATGGAGCCACTTCTAAGGACAAGAAAGCATGTTGGAATTGTATGGGAGACTTGCGAAGAGATGGGGAAGGATTAGCTGAAGTACGTATTATATCATATAAAGGCTTAGGCTCTTTAGGTTTAGCATTATTGAAATTATTTGCAACCAAGTGAAGTTTAGCTTGAGTTTCTTTAAGAGGTAGCCCTTGAGAATAACTATAGGGAGCCACATGAAAAGCATTAGGACTTTTGTCGGATAAATGATTTATGGAAGATTTGGAAAGTTTGGAAACTTTAGGAGATGTATGGGTATTGGAGGAAGTAGAGGATGGAAAGGAATCATCCCAAAACAAAGGTTCATCATTAACATGATATTGCTCGAGAGTGTAATCTTTATTTTTAGCATGAGAACTCTTAGAGGAGAGACTCTTATAGTAGCTACGTTTACAACCAGTGCAGAAAGTTTTCTCTTCCTCAGTATCATCCAGATATTGTTCACAAAATTCATCAAAGTCTTTTTCAAAATTAGAGTCATATGGATCACCGTCACAATCTATCCAATGGGAACACCCTTTACCAGTATAAATAAGAACACAACAAGGAGGACTCTTAGGAACAAAGGTGTTATAGGTATCACTACATTGTCCATCATTAGAGTCATCATAGGAATCAAAGTCATAATAGTCATCAAAAAAGGGCGTATCACTCTTTGTAAAAGAGTTATCACAAGGATTTTCATATTGCTCATTATGGTATGTCTTGAAAAGAGAAGTATTACTCTTGGGAGAAGTAGAAAAAGAATGAGATTGCAGAGAAGAGGAAGATGAAGATCTAGTGGAAGAAGAAGACTTGGATGATGAGGAAAGATGAGCAGATTTAGAAGATGAAATATGTTTGGAAGAAAGAGATTGTGAGAAGATCATGTGTATGATCCTGACAAAGGCATGTGATTCCATCACTTTCTTTTCTATTTTTTTTCTAAATTTATCATCCATGCTATTTTTGGAGGAACACCACTCTTTGAATTGAGCAATGAGTTTGAGATCATCTTTTGTCAAGAGAGGTTCCATAAAAAGATATTTGAAATTCATGGTTCTGGAAGAGGACGAATCAAGAAGAGATGAATAGAAGAAGATAGACTAGATAATAAGAGGAAAAGAAACATGAAGATCTTAGGAAGAAGAGGAAGAAGCTTGAAGGAAGAAGAGAAGGGATGGAAATGGAAGACTAGGAATACATGGTAGATGTGGAAGAAAGAAGACCAAGAGTCATTTTGTGCAACTTGATACCATTTAAGTTCATTTGGATATTGAGCAACATATCATAACACATTTGGGGAGATCTATTGAAGTTTTTATGACTCAGGAACTCAGATTTGTTCATTTTAATTGACCAACTAGATGCATTAACAATTTTTGTCATTAATTAGGCACACAAGACAGTAATCAGGGAGTTCAAGAAAACAATTGTCTTAAAAAATGAGCAAGGGAAAAAGCAACCTTGCACATGAACAAGAATAGTGACATAGTATTTCTACTCCCTAAAAATTCTACTTGTGTATGTTCTCAAAATATTTTCCAATCACGCGCATAGTCCTAGAGAATAAAAAGTTGGTTGCATTATGGTTCTTAGTAATGGTTTGACTCTACAACTTTGGCAATCTCAAGTGGGTGAAATCCAATCCCGCTGCACCGAGGTTTTAACACAGTCTGAGAATTTAATCAATCAGAAGCTGCTGAGGAGATCTAACAACCAACAAGAAACTACACCTGTGGAGATTTCTTCCACAAGGACATTTATATAGTGGTTGCTGCTACCATGGAAAAAATAGATATTACCACTTGAGATTCTGTCCATGTGGTTTACCCAATAAAGGGAATGTCCACTACGGTTAACCCTCTCTAACAAGGAAGACTCACAATATGGACCACATGGGGACTTTATTCAGATTCAAGGATTCCAAGTTTCTGATTCTCCCAAAATGGAAAAGAGAATAATCCTCTAGCCTCTTCACCTTACCCAAACATAGTAAGAAATATTAATTGACCCACTAACTTGAAATCACCTCACCCAAGGTAAATCAACAACAATGACCACCAATCTCAAGAAAGAAAGTACCAATCAAAGTTGAAGACCAAACCAAGTGAGATAATAACAAATCCTTCCCTACCTACAAGGGGATCTATCGTTAAGAAGAGCTTCACATATAAGATAAGAGAATGAATCCCACTCTCTCAAGATTTCCACAAATAGTGTTCATAGGGCTTAATTACTATGTGAAACATATATGCAATAAAGTAAATCTAGGTCCACTTTTAGAGCACCAATTAGAAATGTGATCTATGAAAGAAAGAAACACTCAAGCTCAACACGTGAGAGGTTCATTTTTATTTCCAAAATTCAAATGTTATAAAGATGAAAAAAAATACCTCAAGTCCAAAGCAACGCGCTTATTAGATTTTACCTTATTGTTTCTTTTGTTGAGCTTTTCCATGAAAGTAAGCCACGAACCCTCCAACAAGAAAGACAAGCAAATAAGCAAATAAGATATGTAATGTATATTCAATTTATGCAAAACCTAGGGTTATATTTAAAAATCAATTGTTAGAAGCAATAATAACCAGCAAATAATCCAAATGACAACTCACATCATGCATTCAACCATGTGAAAAATAAGTGCAAGCTAATTATTAAATGCCCTTTTTTAAATTTTAATTTTTGACCTAGTTAACAAGATTGAACCTATATGACATGAATTCGGATCCCAAACCCTAAATGTAGAAAAGAGACCCCTATTAAAAAATAGAGAGATTTCAAAAAATGTAAATTTTTTAGCAATATTTTTTGATTTGAGCCCTAGGGACCCTACTTATCAAAATAGACCAGTTTTTAAAGATTGGATTTTTAAGCCATTATTTGTCATAAAAAAAAAAAAACATAGAGAACATACCCCCTGTAGAATTCCAAGATCTTTCTAGAAATGTAAATTTTTCTGAAAAAATCGTTGATTTGCGACTAGAAACAAATTTTCATGAAACATCATAAAAAAATTATAAATCGCAGAAAAATGATCTAAAAAATCTGATTTTCAAACTGAGACACCTTTGACCCAATGCAAACTTGCAAAAAACAATTCAGACCAAAAATCCAAGCCGTTTGGGAGATATGATCAAATATTTTAAAAAACCCTAGGTTTTGTCTTCAACTCATCCTAGACAAGGGTTAGGCTTGAAAAACTTCCATTAAATAACCATGTAAAGATTAGAAAATCTGAAAATCTGAATAAAATGAAGGAAAATTAGGAGCATCATACCCCACGATGGGCACCAAAAATGTGTGCTAAAAATGTGTCACACTTCTATGAATCATTACATTCAAGGTTGCTCAAGAATAAGGCCTCAAATATCAACTCATAGCTCTCTAGTCATGGAGTGCAAAGGTGTGTGATGAAGGCCCTCAGATTGACCTAGTTGTGCCCTTGCAAGTACACCACAAAATGAGAGATTCAATGCATGAAAATGACAACTATTCTATATGATTGCAATGCATAAAAGGAAATTAGTCTAAATGATAACAATGCATGATTATTCTATGAAAGGAAATACAAATGCAAGATTAATCTATGAAAGGAAACATGAATCTAATCTAACATGAAAGTGCAAAATTAATCTAAATGGATTGCCATGGGGCATGAAAGAAGAAGACAAGAAGAGAGAAGTTGCAATATCCAAGCTCAAATGCTCATATTCTCCTCCAAAATTGCTCTCCAAACATGTAGCATAACAATACATAAATATTCTATATGAGAATGAGAATGACAGGTTTCCTTTTAAAGAACAATGGACGGTGGAGATTAAGAGGCAAAATCAAAGGCTATGATTAAGAGGCAAAAAGCCTATCACTTAGGAAGATGTGTAGAAAAAATAACTTTATTTATTTTTATTTAATTTATTTCCTTTTTCAACAAAGAGGGATTTAAGTGGGGGTTTTATTTAATTAAATAAGATAATTGATGAAATGATCAAACCTTAAGAAATATTGAAATAATTAAATTAATTACAATTTGATCAAGGAAATTGATTTGAATTGAAAATATTGCAAAGCATTGATTCAAGAATTTGATAAAATGATAAAATGATAAATGGGGCCCATAGTCTAGGTGACCATTTTAGGGTGCATACATTTTCCCCTCTTCGACTAATGTGTGATCATTCTGGGAACACATGTAGTCAAAAAATGCAGTTCAAGTGTGAGATCTATTTGGGATCACAAAACAACACAGCCATCAACACTGTTGTAAATAAGTAATTGACATTAGAACAAAGATAAGCTGATTGCAAAAAAAAGACAAGGTCAAAACCATTGTAAATAAGTAATTGACATGTCCGAGATAATAATCTCAAGCAAGGTTGCCCCAAGAGGAGCGATTGATAGGATTGATAAAGCTGAATCAAGGATTGAATTTTGATAGGTACTGCCCCCTCATGATCGAAATTGAAATGAGATAAAGGAGAAACAAGAAATTGATAAATTTGATCAAATCAAACTAAAGATAAGGTTCTTGATGTAAGATAAAATATATAAGGGTCAAAGAACCAAGGTAGATCATCAAGCATGAAAGATTATGCCCCAAGGTTGAATTAGAAGAAAAGAAGTGGGGTGAAAGCGAATGGAAGATGGAAGTTTGGAAGAGGTGGAAAGAAATGGAGACAAGAAAGAGAATTTACTTTAAGAAAGAGAATGCCCCAAAATCAATCAACTGTTTAAGATAGAAAATTTTGATTGAGATCACGAAAGAAGATAAGGAAATGAAGATTAAACATGACCACAGTTGATTAAAAGTCCACAAGAAAGATGAAGGAAAACCCTCACAAATTCATAATGCAGCCTAAAAATGCAAACTAACATGAGGTCTAACAATGCAAGCTACATGAAAATGTAAGGGTGTACTTGCAATAGAAAAACTATAACATAGGACTTTGTGTTCATCATTCATTAGAGAATGTTAAGGAACTTATTTTCATCATTGGGCCATTATTAACGGACATCAAAGAATCACACAATCATCACTAGTCACAAGCACAACTATGAAGATATTAATGTGATTTATATCTAATTGGAATGTGGAAAGATTATAACATTAGCATCAAAGGCATAATGGTCAAGATGACTGTGATGTTAGCTTACCCAATTTAATATAGCAAAACCATGTTCGCATCAAGGCATAGAGGCCAAGATTACCAATAGAAATGTTGTGCAAAAATAGTGAAGCATAAAGCAGGAAGCAAATAAAAATATGTTCCATGCCCTAATTCATCTAGCTATGCATCACGGGGAAACTTATTAGACAAGGATACTCAACGAAAATCAATAACAGTTAGCACACAAAGAAAAGATCAAGACATAGCTCAAGTATTAAGTGTTGTGTTTAAAAATTTAAGTGTGTTAACTGATACTGAGTTCAGAGGATAAGGATTGAATGCTCACAAGAAGGTAAGATCACATGAAAAAATAGGGTAAGACCAAACTGATAAGTGTTTAAAAGCACTCAATGTCAAGGGTTGTATTGAAAAATACAGTTGGCATGGTGTTGAAAAACACCATTTGTGAGATGTCCTAAAGACCAACGCATCCAAGAGACCAAAGCTAGCACAGTTATGCCCCCTAGACAAAGACAAAGACCAATTCCAAACTAAAGCAACAAGGACAAGACATGATGGAGAAAGGCTAAGTGTCATGGACACACGCTAAGAAATAGGGGTGTAAAGGCCTCAAGTAGCGCCTGTTTCCAGGTTTTTGCCATTTGGATTTTATTACAATTTTTTCTCTTTCATTTTTTTCATTTTTTTCTTCTTTTGTTTCAGGACTTTTTATAATTTTTTTGAATTTTTTCTACCAAGGTGCCTACTTCCAGGTTTTCACCAAGGCACTTTTTCCTTTTTTTTGAATTTTTGAATTTTTTTATATTTTTTTATATTTTTGGAATATATAATTTTTTTGAATATACATCAAAGCGCCTGTTGCTAGGTTTTCACTAAGATGATCATTTTTTAGGACATTTTATGATTTTTAGAATTTTTGACAATATATCATTTTTTTGGATTTTTTTAGGATCAATAATTATGTACAAAAGGATGCCCCCAGACAGAATGGGCATCAAACTCCCAAGCAAGATCACATCGCTCAGTACCACAAGGTGGAGGACATGCGGGATCAGCAAGCTGGTGGAAGAGATGGAAGACAAGAGAATGAAGGAGAATGAAGGGAAGAAATTCTCAAAGGAAAACTCCTCAAGAGTACCCAAGCTAGGGAAAATGAAACATCATGTAAAGCACATTTGGACAAGCAATGAAAAGCCAGCATCAGATAAGTCACAAAAGCGTAATGCAGGAGCAGGAAATGATGCAGTCCAAAGGAGTAGACATGTCAAGAGGCTTCATAGCACTATTTTTTACTTTTTTTTTTTTTAAGATCAAGACCAAAGGGAAAAAGGATAACTATAGGAAAAAATGAATGGAGGAAGATAGATATGAAAGCTAAACATTAAAGGAATGAAAGAAAGGTCATCATAAGATAGCTCACAAGATAGCCCAAATGTTCATGTATAGATCAACATTGTCAAGATCAAAGAGAGAATACAGAATGGATGAAAGATGTAGAAGAACTACGCATGATGCCTGATTTCTAGGTTTTCATCATGGTACCTATCCAAGGTGCCACAAGGGAGTGGTTTTAACCATAGGACGAAATTATTTCTCTTTAATTTTTTTTCTCTGCTTTTTTTTTTAATTTGTTAATTTTAATTTTTTTGAAGAAGGCAAGATTTTTAGATAATTCTCCTTGAAAAGGTAAACCATGATATGCTAAGGATTCAAAATTATATGCTCAAAGATGCCGATAGGGAAAGGAAGATGAAAGAGGGAAATAGAGGATAAGATTTTATGCAAAGCGAGTGAGGTTGGAAGATAGGAGGAATAGGAAAATGAGGAAAAATAGTAGAAGGTAGAGGGATAGTGAATGGAAGGATTATGAAAGGGTAGATGGAAAGGAAGGCAAGATCAACATCAATACACACCTTGAAGGGCAGCGAGAGGATGGAGGAAATGTGAATGAAGGAATACGTGAAGGAATATGGTGAATGGATAGTAGAGGTTGCGGTTTAGGTGCATGGAATGAAAGAATGTTTTTGGATGATGATGAAGTGGTAGCCTTTGGAAGCTTGAATGCCAACTTCACTTGTTTCTCAACATGAGACTCTTTCAAGAGAGACTTTGGAATCCATATAGTCATAGGATTTTCATTTCTTTTTGATGATTTAGAGAGAATATCTTCAATGATGGATTTTGGAACCCATACTTGTCTTGTAGTTTTCTTCTTAGATATCTCTTTTGACTTTATGCCCCCATGTCGATCAGAAGAAACATGGTGATCTTAATTTTTAGGTGGATTCTTATATTGCTTCTTTTTCTTGTATTTGTTGGAAAGATTGCTACAATGTAGACAATTGTTATTTTGTCATTGATATCAAAACTTAACTGGTGAGACTATTGTTGAATGTTTGAGTACCATGTCTATTGATTGATGAATATTTGAAAGAATGGGATATCAAGAAGACCAAGAAAATGGTTGAGTTATGAGTATACATCAGGGTACTTGATCATTTGGCACTTTGGCAAAGTGATACGTTGTTTATCTATCACTGACAGTTCACTGGAAGGTCGATGCCGAGAAAAGAAAATTTGATGTTGAGAAAAGTGAAAGATGATGCCAAGCAATGTAAAGATGATGTCGAGTGCCAGTGAAATGTAGAGGGAGACAGAGAAAGCTGAGAAACAATATTTTGTTAATTGATGAGATTTGAGATCTATGGCTGACATAGTTGATTTTATTGGGATATGCATTGTTAATTAAGATTGGTCCACACTCATTTAATGCACAGGAAACCGTTATTAGCACATAGATTTAATGTTTAATTAATAACTATATTGGAGAAGTAAATTAAATGTAATGATGGAAAGATCTGTTGGATCTGACCTAACCTAAGATGTATGATCTTGATTAAGTGGAAAAATATTTATCTGACCTAGATGAAGAGGTATAATATAACGTAATGTGGTTATTGTTATTGTATCCAAGTGTAAGGTGAATTTTAATGCAAAGTATTGCATGGTTAATTGATTGATTGGTAAAAACCTAATAGAGAAGGCTAAGTAGAGAAGCAAAGCGATTGCTTGATGGATTTCCAAGAAGATCTAAAGTTTGAGATGAAAATGGAGGCCACTCAGTGAATTAGCATTAGAGCTGAAATAGGATTTAGATTTTGAAAGTAAGTTGTATGTATCAGATCACACCTGCTGATTACTTTCTAACCATTGTATCAGTTCAAATCCTTTAACCAGGTTGACCTAATAGTCATTGTCTAAATCCTTTGAACAAGGTGACACTTAGATTGGAATTCTCTAAGTCCTCTAACAAGGCCACTATTGATAGGGTGTTTAAATCCTTTAACCAGGTCACATTTGACAGTGTGCTTTGTAACCTTTAACAGGGTTGGCTCCTAAAAGGGCATCACTTCAGAAGAGTGAAATTTTGGTAGCATGTTACTGTTGGTTTTTCCCATATTGGGCTTCCATGTTAAATCATGGTGTCAAAATGTGTGAATGTTATTGTTGTGTTTTACTATTAATTTTCTAGAAGCTTATTTCATTTGTACAGTAAACTGCACACTTTTGTTGTTTATTGCTGCTGAGCAGATCTAAGTTGTTCTAGTTGGTTTAAAGTTTTATATGGGCACATCTGGACCTGAGGATAATTGATTCACCCCCCCTCTTAGTTACTTTGAATTCATTCTAAAAATTGGTATCAGAGCACTTGTTCTCTTGAAAACGTTTGAAGGTACTTGGAGATAAAGATCAAGATGTATAAAAGGGATGGACCAAAGAATAACAAGGAAAACTTTCCTGCATGGAAAAGTTTGATGAAACTTCACTTGGATTGTATTGGTGATTCTACTAAACGAAATATTGAAATAGAATATGTAGCCCCTACTGGAGTTCTGAATGCTGCACAATTAAGAGAAAAGCATGAACATAATCAAGCAATGCTGGAACTTGCATCATCTCTAAACTATCATGAATTTGAGGACATCAAGGATTGTACAAGAACCAAGAAGATGTGGGATGCCCTTTCAACCATTTATGGAGGTGATACGAATGTACTAAGAGCCAAATATCAAAGCTTGAGAGGTAAGTTTGATGATTTAAAAATGCAAGAAGGGGAAAATATAGTGCAATATTATGATAGGATAAAGGAAGTTGTAAATGCTATTAGAGGAGCTAAGGGAACCATTGATGATGACACTATCATGAGAAAGGTATTGAGAACACTTCTTCCTATTTATGCTATTAGAGTATCTACAATTCAAGAACTGAGATGTACTCCTAATAACAATTTGACTCTAGAAAGTTTGGTAGGCAGACTTACTGCATTTGAGATGTCAAATTTTGATAACTATACTCCACAAGCTGTTGAATCTGCATTCAAGTCACAGATGGTCATCAAAAAATCAAGGAAAGGAAAGAAATGTGTGGACAGTGATAGTGACACCTCAGATGATGATCTAGAAGAGATTGAGGCACTTATGGCAAGGAGACTAGCTAGAGGAAAAGGAAAATTCAGAAGTAAACTTCCTATTATTTTTTTTTCTTGTAACAAAGTTGGTCATATTGCTACTAGATGTCCTGACAAGAATGAGAAAGATGAAAGAAGAGACAGCAAGTACAAAGACATAAATGATGACTGAGACTACAGAAAATACAAGGATTACAAAGACAAAGGTAAGAAATCTTGTTATATAGTTGAAGAAGCTTCTGACACTGAATCTGATAAATCTGATGAAAATGATATAGAAGTTGTGTATGTTGCAATGAAAGATGATTCTGATGATGATGAGAAAACTTCACTAATTTCTTATATGATTAAAGGTGATCATTGGATTATTGACAGTGGTTGTTCACATCACATGACTGGTGATAAGGACAAATTTGAAACCTTAGATCAATGCAAAGGTGGATATGTTAAGTTTGGTAATGATACACCTTGTAGA
>MU223293.1:2489837-2543228 GCA_018584345.1 Thuja plicata
GGTAATGATACACCTTGTAGAGTTAAAGGGAAAGGATCAATTCAATTGACTAACAAGATTAGATGTGATGATGTGTATTGGGTTGATGATCTTAAGTATAACTTGTTGAGTGTTTCACAGCTAAACAATTTTGGTTACAGATTTGAATTCCATCACAGAAAAGAAAAGATCTATGATGCCAATGGAGAATTAGTTGGAGGTGGTGAGAAAACAAAAGGTAACTTGTTCTATCTAGATTTAGCTGAAGAAACATGCTTTTTTGCACAATATAATGATGTTTGGTTATGGCATAAAAGGCTATGTCATGTCAACTTTGATTACTTGGTAAGCATAAGTAAATTGGAAAAGGTTAGAGGGCTACCTATGTTAAAGAAACCTGAGAATGCAATGTGTAAGAAATGTCAATTGGGCAAAATGACTAAATCTAGTTTTAAGAGCAAAACTCATACTTTTGAGAATATTTTGGAATTGGTTCATATTGACCTTTGTGGACCTATTGGTAAGAAAAGTTACTATGGAGACAAATATTTTATTCTATTTGTAGATGACTACTCTAGGATGATGACTGTTATGTTTCTCAAAGAAAAATATGATGCATTTCAGTTATTTAAGTGGTACTTGGCAAAAGTTGAAAAGGAAATAGGTAAGAGTCTGAAAATCTAAGATTTGACAGAGGAGGTGAGTTCATTTATAATGAGTTTAATAGGTTCCGCAATGACCGAGGGATAAAAATATAGATTTCCACACCTAGGATACCACCACAAAATGGTATAGTTGAAAGAAGATTTTGATCTATCATGGATTGTACTAGAACATTAATGATGGAGAAAAATGTTGCACATAAATATTGGAGAGAAGCTATAAGTACAGCTGTTTATACCTTGAACAAAGTAAAAGTCAAGAAAGGTACAAATACTACACCTTATGAGCTATGGTATGGATATGCACCTACGGTAAGTTATTTTAAAGTCTTTGGGAGTAGATGTTTTATACTGGAGGATAAAAAAAATGGTAAACTTGATCCTAAAGGAGAAGAAGGCATATTTCTTGGATATTCTACTAAGAGTAAGGAAAACAAATGTTTGAATTCTAACACTAACAAAATTGTGGAAAGTGCAAATGTTAGAATTGATTAATATTTTGAAAGAAAGGAAGCTGAAAGCATGATTGAGCCTGAAAGTTATAGATCATTCATTTATCCTAAAGAGGAGGATTCTAATGAAACTAAAAATGAATTTGTCGAGCAACAGTCTGCACCTGTGAAGACATAGAATGAAATTGTCGGGCAATAGGAGGTGGCTGTCAAGCTATCTGATGGAGATGCCAAGTCACAATTTCACCCTGAACTGAACATGAATGATCAAAATGAAGCTGAGTAAGAGCTTACTTTGGAGAAATACGTAAGAAGGAACCATAGACCTGATGAAATCATAGGAGCAAAAGATTCTGTAGTTATGACAAGAGGAAAATTAAGAGAAGACACATGTTTGCTATGTGATTTTGAGCCTAAGATAGTAAAAGATGCTTTGGACAACGAATACTGGATTCAAGCCATGAATGAAGAGATAGACTAGATTGAAAAGAACAAGACATGGACACTAGTACCATGACCTGACAACAAAAATGTAATTGGTACAAAGTGGGTATTCAGAAACAAGTTGAATGAACATGGAGAGGTAACAAGGAATAAAGCAAGACTAGTATGCAAAGGTTATGCACAAGAGGAAGTAATTGACTATGGAGAGACATTCACCCCAATTGCAAGATTGGAGGGTGTAAGAAATCTACTTGCATATGCAACCTACAAAGGATTTAAATTCTATCAAATGGATGTGAAGTCAACATTTCTAAATGGGATATTAGAAGAGGAAGTATATATTGAACAAGCTGATGGATTTGTTGACCCAATAAAGAGGAACATGGTTTGCAGACTGCACAAGGAATTATATGGACTAAAACAAGCACCCATAGCATGGTATGAAAGATTGCACAATTATCTGATAAAGATTGGAATTGCAAGAACAAATGACAACACAAATTTGTATTGGAAAACAAAGCAAGGTAAAGGAATTTTATTGGCTGAAATTTTTGTTGATGACATCATATTCAATGGACAAGATATGATATGTAAAGCATTTTCAAAAGAGATGCAAATTAAATTTGAAATGTCTATGTTTGGTGAGATAAAATTCTTTGTTGGTTTACAAATACATCAAATGAAGAATGATATCTATATTACTCAATCAAAATATGTCAAGGAGATACTGAAAACTTGTGGTATGGAAGATTCAAAACCAGTGAGTACACCCATGGCTACTGGACAAAAGTTGACAAAGAATGATGATACAAAAGAGGTAAATCAAAAACTATATAGATCAGTGATTGGTAAGCTGCAATATGTTGTATACAGTAGACTTGATATTGCATTAGCAGTTGGAATTGTTGCTAGATTTTCTACTAATCCAAAAGAAACACATATAATGGCAGTGAAAAGAATTCTGAGATGTTTGAAAGGTACATAAGACTATGGCCTATATTACAAAAGGAATGACAAGTTTGAACTCAGAGTCTATATTGATTCTGACTAGGCTGGTAAAGTTGATAATAGAAAAAGAACCATGGGAGGAGAATTTATTTTGGGGAAAATATTAGTTTCTTGGACAAGCAAGAAACATAATTGCACCTCACAATCTATAGCTGAAGCTGAGTATGTGGCAGCAGCAGTTAATTGTTCAAACATTCTATGGTTGAAGATACTACTAAAAGGTATGAAGGAGGAGATCATAGAACCAGTTTTCATATACTGTGATAACATGAGTGCCATTAATATTTCTAAAAATCCTATAATTCACTCCAAAAAAACATATAGCTATCAAGTATCATTACTTGAGGGAGCTCGTTCAGAAGAAGGAAGTGAGACTAAAATATGTGAATACTAAGGAACAGTGGGCAGACATATTTACAAAAGCATTACCCAAGGATGCTCATGAGTATCTAAGAGGTAAATTGGGGGTGATTCCCCTAGCAGAGGCTAACTAGTTCTGAACGGTACTGTTACATCAAATGTTTTAATCAGAACACTTGACACATTGATGCATAGTAAGTCAGATTTTTAATATGCTTCCTAAGAACTATGAAGTGGAAGAAAATAACAGAAAAGAAGATCAGTCATAAACAAAGATGATAGGAACAACATGATACAAAGATTAGAACAGAAGAATCTACATAATGAAGATGTCAACATCTTTGGCATTGTTGTCAAAGAGGGAGATTATTGCTAAAAACAAATATGAGGGAGCTGCACAGTAAGAAAACACATTTCAGTGTGATTATAGACACAAAGGGAGTCAGAATGAAGCTAAAGACATTAATAAATATTTGTTCATATCAAGGAACACAGACACTTTTTTGGATTGTATGGTAACTTTGGTTGGAAATTATTGTTTTACAGTTTAGTGTTGCCATCAATTCCAAAGAGGGAGATTGTTGGAAAGATTGCTACAATGTAGAAAATTGTTATTTTATCATTGATGTCAAACCTTGACTAGTGAGACTATTGTTGAATGTTTGAGTACCATTTCTATTGATTGATGAAGATTTGAAAGAATGGGATAACAAGAAGACTAAGGAAATGGTTGAGTTATGAGTATACACCAGGGTACTTGATCATTTGGCACTTTG
This sequence comes from Thuja plicata, assembly GCA_018584345.1. Taxonomy (NCBI): domain Eukaryota; kingdom Viridiplantae; phylum Streptophyta; class Pinopsida; order Cupressales; family Cupressaceae; genus Thuja; species Thuja plicata. The sequence continues at coordinate 2,493,519 of MU223293.1, forward strand.
GAAAAGTGATACATTATTTATCTATCACTGACAGTTCACTGGAAGGTTGATGCCAAGCAAAGAAAAGTTGATGTCGAGCAAAGAAAGAGACGATGCTAAGCAATGCAAAGATTATGTTGAGTGCCAGTGAAATGCCGAGGGAGACAGAGAAAGATGAGCATTAGTATTTTGTTAATTAATGAGATTTGAGATCTATGGCTGACATAGTTGATTTTATTGGGATATGCATTGTTAATTAAGATTGGTCTACACTCATTTCATGCATAAGAAACCGTTATTAGCACATGGATTCAATGTTTAATTAATGACTATATTGGAGAAGTAAATTAAATGTAATGATGGAAAGATCCATTGGATCTGACCTAACCTAAGATCTATGATCTTGATTAAGCAGAAACATATTTATCTAACCTAGATGAAGAAGTATAATATAACCTACTGTGGTTATTGTTATTGTATCCAAGTGTAAGGTGAAGTTGAATGCAAAGTATTGCATGGTTAATTGACTAATTGGTAAAAATCTAGCAGAGAAGGCTGAGCAGAGAAGCGGAGTGATTGCTTGATGGATTTCCAAGAAGATCTAAATTTTGAGATGAAAATGGAGGCCACTCAATGAATTAGCATTAGAGCTAAAATAGGATCTAGATTTTCAAAGTAAGTTGTATGTATCAGATCACACCTGCTGATTACTTTCTAACCATTATATTAGTTCAAATCCTTTAACCAGGTTGACCTAATAGTCATTGTATAAATCCTTTGAACAAGGTGACATTCAAATTGGAATTCTCTAAGTCCTCTAACAAGGCCACTCCTGACAAGGTCTTTAAATCCTTTAACCAGGTCACATTTGACAGTGTGTTGTGTAACCTTTAACAGGGTTGGCTCCTAATAGGGCATCGCTTCAGAAGAGTGAAATTTTGGTAGCATGTTACTAGTGGTTTTTCCCATATTGGGTTTCCACGTTAAATCATGGTGTCAAAATGTGTGAATGTTATTGTTGTGTTTTACTGTTAAGTTTCTGGAAGCTTATTTAATTAGTACAGTAAACTACACACTTTTGTTGTTTATTGTTGCTGAGTAGATCTGAGTTGTTCTAGTTGGTTTAAAGTTTTATATGGGCACATCTGGACTTGAGGATAAATGATTCTCAGTTAATCTGAATTCATTATAATAGTATTGAATATTCAAGTTTCTTCCAAAAGACTTGGGACTTGTGGAGGAAGAAAAAGAATATGACTAGTTTAGATGGGTGGATGGATGAAAAGGATTCAAGGGTATGCATCTATGTTGATCCTAAAAATGGAATCAAGATATTCAAATTAGCCAAGGGTGTCATTTTCATGTCAATCAACACACAATTGACCACTTGGAAAAAGGAAGATTGATCGATAAGAACCTAAGATCCTTCACATTGGAGCGAGATATCGATATTATGGAGATTTCAATACCATGTAGAAGCAGATATAGATGCAAGACTAACATGAATGCAACCTAAGGTGTATTCATTGAACCTTTAGTGTTTGACAATTTTCATCATCGAGCATTTTTGAAACATTGGAGTCGATACAATCCTTACTGGTTCCATTGCAACCATAAGAATATGAACATGACTTTCATTGGATAATTTATGAGAAACTAACATAAGCATTAGGGCACAAAAGCTTAGATAACTTGAATGTTGTTTCTAGTTGATGTTGCAATAGTACACCAGTATCGAGGCATTTAAATCCAAGATAACCATGACCATGATCTTACATAAACAAGTAGAGAAATAACAGTCAGGGAGATATATTTGACCTCACCTTGGCATGCAAGTAAATAGGATTGAGGGATGTGAGGCTTTTCTGCCTTAATGCAGGAGCTCTGATCACATACACCCAGTTTATTTGACATTGTAGGATCATTGGGACCACACCAAAAAGAAGTAGACAAAGAAAAGATTAATGAAAAATCAATGAGAATAGACAACATACGAATAGAATTTCAACATAATTCAGCCATTTTCAATTTTTTTGGATGTATATATGTAGGAGGTGTTGAGAAACACCGTTGTGCTCATGAGTGCAATGTGTTTAAGTGTTATCTATACGTTGTTTACGTTTGCGGTATCCAATGTGTGTTAATAAACATAAATGCATCCAAAGATAGTGTTAAGAAAAAATTTTGATTAGGGTGTTGAGAAACACATGTTTGCGTTAGTAGCAAGATGTCCTTCAAAAATGACAAGATTGTTGACTCCTGTGTAAGCCAAAGATGCGATCAAATTAGGGACCCATGCCCTATGGTAAAAAACATCGATTAAAGATAACTGGCTTGACTCATACTGCTGGGACAAAGATGATTTGATTGCCCCTAAACTATGGCTCTAGATCGGTTTCAATCCAAGAGGGTTCTTAGGAGAACCAAAGTGTTCATTCTCAAGGAAGATCACATTGGTTTTCCCCCAATGTCTAGAAAGGTATAGAATATTAAAGATAGATTAAAAAGTTTATAGATGAGGTGAATAGACAATGGTGGATGATGAGGGTGAATGCAATCCTCAAGGACAGTCTCCTCAAGATTACCCAAGCTATGGATAAAAGAATATAGCAATGTAGGCTCATGGAGTGGTTCTAGATAACTTATAGGATAATGACTTGATTTCATGAAAAGCATGTGGTCCAAAAGAGTGGACATGTCAAAAGGTTTTTGAGAACCTTTTTGTTTTTTCATTTTTCATTTTTCATTTTGACCAAGACCAAGGGGTCAATTAGATAAGATATAGCTATGATAGCTCAATAGGGATATGGGATTATGAAGGGTATGAGTGGATGTTTTGGATTATGGAAGGAATGCTCAGAGATAGGGAGGATAGGTTTGGGATAAGAAAGATCATGATAGGGTACCATGGATGAGAACAAGTTAATGGGTTTATGGAAAGGATAATGAATTTCAAGATACATGATGCTCATTGGCTAGTTGGATATAAGATATGATGGATAATGAAAGAAAACTCCCAAGTGTGCTTGCACAAGCCTACTAGGACTCTAACTATTCCTAGATTTCCCAAGACCCTTAGCTTTCTTCTAAGATCTTCCAAGTCCTTACCTATCTATTTTAGGACTTCTACAACACCTCTCTAAGAGATGATATCCATTGTTCTCCACTTAGGGGTAGCTATCAACAAGTTTCACTTCTCTCCTATACTCCTTGGATGAATCCAAGAGCCTTTTGGTCTGCTTTCCTTAATAGGTGTTTTTAGGGGGTATAATCCATGCTTGGAAAACTTATTTAACTTCACTTGATCCCATTAGGATAGGTTGTCAATAATTTCCCAAATGATTTCAAGACTCTTAGTGAATTTGGTCTTTTAGGCCTAATACTCCTTCTAGCCCTAATTGACTAGATTTTCCCACTTCATTCAAAATAATCCCAATAAAATCCAAAATCAAAGTTAATATTCTGATACCCTTTTCCAAGAAATGATATATTTTGTAGGTCTTAGGGTTCTAAGGTCTCTGTATAGTGGATTCCTAGAATTATGGGCAAATAGATCTATTGTGGTTTAGTTTAGTGACTTCTAGTTTGGAAATGTATCCCAATGGATTCGGAAATGCCTGATATTCCTAGGAGGTGTCTTTAAAACCTTAATGCTTACAAAACCATGCTTGGTTTCATTTTGGTAATCATACCTCTGCATTCAAACACCATTAGTTTACTGGGAAACACCTAACCGGATACACTGGACTCGCCTAGGGCTTTCTTTTAAAATTGGTTAAACTGCTTCTCTGATCTCATCCCTCCATATGTACAATATAAAATGAATTCCATACCATATCCCTCGTGGTCATGATGAAATGCACAGTCGAGATCTATGGGGGAGCCATTTTTCACAAAACTGCTTTGTCAACACCAACTAACTGCTAAACAAGAAATGAATTTACAAAAATAATCTATTGAACACCTAGAACCTTCAAAACAAAACAAAAGATACTCTAACTAACCTAACTAAAATAATCCAACACAAAATTGAGTGGTTCAATCCATTCAAGAACACTAAGTAACAAAAACAAGCGACTGTGAACAAAAACAGTGAGCAGAGCAACTTCTTTCAAATTCAAATATATTCTCCACATCAGCCAACCTTGGGAAATGGGCCTCCTCATGGAATTTTATTCTGTAAGACTAGAAAAGGGACTAGAAATCATATCTGGGTAACCACAAACCCTAAACAATATGCTACCCTAACTAATCTAACACTAAAACCATTTGAAACAAGAGTTGAAACATATGCAAATAACACATGCAAACTCCCTTCAAATGTAGTTCTAATGCCCTTCTTTCTCCTCCATAATGAGATTAATGTTTCTCTTTGCACAAACACTTTGCACAAGAAGCCAAGTTTGCTAATGAGAGTACTAGAGGATTTACGATTCTTGAGGTTCTCAAAAATATTGTGGTTAACCTTGAATGAGAGGAATGGCTCTCAATTTATAAGAAATGAGGGTCAATTAGGAGAGGATTGCAAGAATCCATGAATATTGAAGAGATTTGGTTGGTGAGATTCTAGGAAGCATGATATGCAGGAGATCAAATAAGGAGATATTGAAAATATTTGTGACTCACCTTAATAGGGATGTGAATCCCCAATTAAGGGATATGACAATTAGGTAGGATTAGGAATGATTAAGTAAATTAATAATTCAATATTCTTAATATTCCTCAAAATCAATAATTAGATTTATGAAATTATAAAAATCTCATAAATTGAAATTAGCCAATTAATTAATAAAAATTAATTGATTGTTGGAGACTTAGGGAAAGGGAATAAATAAAGTTATTTATTTATTCAATTAGAACTTAGGATAAACTATGGGTTATTCATCCAAAGGGGGAAATTAGTGGATTATAGGTCAAATTGAAGGTGTTAATGTTGAATTGAAATGATTTTGATAATATTTATAAGGTTCAGGATCAATTCTGAGGGTTCAAGAATAGTTTTGGAAATCACGAGGCATCGATGAGCTTTGACAATGCGTCTGTGTAATGATGATTGGAAATGATTGAAAAGTGCCAATAAACTTTTATGGCATTGTAAGATTGAAAATTGAAATGGGGAAACATCAATGATCTTTGACAATGTTCCCAAAATGATAATCATAAATAGTATTGACAATAATGAACAACACTATTGAATTGATATTGATAGATTGATAGCGATAACACTGATAATATTTTATAGTGTTATCAAATTTCTGATTTAGGGATACGAAGCATCGATGATCTGTGACAATGCTCCTGAAATCATGACAAGATTGATTGAATTGAAATAGGGTTTTGATTAGTTTGAAATTGGGTTAATTAGGCATTGATGATTTTGGAAAATGCCCCAGAATGGTTGAAATGATTCCAAATAATTCTACAAGTGATTAGGAATGGAATAGCATAGGTTTAAATTGATTTAGGAAGGTTTGGAATGGTTTAGATTGAATAGGATCAGTTTAGGATCAAATAGGATCAGTTTAGGGTTGATCAGAATTGATTAGGAAAATGATCGATTTGATAAAGAGAGTTGAAATGTTAGTAATTGATGACATGGAAGAATGACACAATATTAGTGAATGATAAAGATCAAACACACAATATAGAAGACATGTTAAAAAGGGGGCATAGGAAATGAACCATTTTTAGGTGTCTACATTTTTCCCCTCTTATAGACAATGTGATTATGAGTGTTGGCTCAAAGAAAAATAGAAGATCATGCCCTAGTGGATTGATAGAATGGAGGTAGGATGCCCCCTCAGAAAATTGGGCAGAAATTGATATGAGGACAATTTTTCAAAAACAAAGATGATTTCTAGGATTGACAAAAGAAATATTAGCAAAAAATAGAAATTAGATGAAGAAATATTAGTAAGAAAGATGTTGTCTTTCAAAAGTACAATTGTGTTATAAGAGCTTATTCAGATATTGCAAAACCGGATGCAGTGCATCATGGCACAAAAGCCAGAGCAATAAATTCATCCTTTTGCGTAAAAAAACACATTGTAGACAGAGGATGATCTTCTCTATCCTAAAATCATGTAGCTGACATGCACCAAAATTTCATGAGATCACCAAACAGGAAGAAAAAAGATAAAGTGAAATGAACTGGTCATGAACCATACCGGCTACTCTCATAAGTTCAGATAATATCATCAAGTAGCATAGGAACATGATCAAAAAAGAAAATAAAAAATACTCACGAAAACAATGTGAGCCAACAACCATTCTGATCTTTTGTTACTTGCATTAAATTTTCATTGATTGATAGCTTAGATTTGCAAATTGATTGTTTTGATAATTGATTAATAGCTTGGATAGATTGATTGATAGCAAAGGTCGAAAGATTGAACAATCCAACTAGATTGAATGTTGAGTCACAATGAGTCAGATCACATATGATTTTGTTAAGCATAGATTGATGATTCTACCACTGATGTCTGCAAACATGATGTCTGATTTGCAAAAAGAAGACAAGTATGTACAAATTTCTTGCAGATTTTTGAAGATATTTTGCAATTTTTAGGATTTTTTGAGATATTTGAAATTTTTTGGTCTTTTTTAAGGATTGTATTTGAATTTTTAGCAATTTTTTCAGGACATTATTTGATTTTTAGGAATTTTTCCAGGACATTATTTGATTTTTTTGGAATTTTTGCTTGTTTGCATTTTTAGAATTTTTTCAGGTCATTAATATATTTACAATGTGTTGTCTACAATTGAATAATTGAGGAATCTCAAGGATAAACCATGTTCAGGGTCTTGCCCCCAGTTCGAATTCAAATTCAAAGACACTCGGTGCCAGGAATCTGCCCCCAGACAATAAAGGGGCTATGTACATAGGCCAAAAGGATAGATAGACTGGGTATACCAAAGGGAAGAAAAAGAAGATCAACCAGTTACAGGTCATAAAAGGGCACTAGGGTCGATGCAATCAAAATATGTGATCAGGAAAGGACATCAGGATACCAGGTGGAACCATGATAGACAATGGAGCAACAACTTACTACACATGATGCCTATTTGCCAGGTTTTCACCACGGTACTTTCCCATAGCGCCTGTTTGCCAGGTTTTCACTTGTGGACGGGATTTCTCTCTTGATTTCTATTTTTGCATGCCAACATGCCTATTTTCCAGGTTTTCATCAAGGAAACCATTTTTTCTCTTTTTCTCTTTTTTTTCTTTTTTCACTTTTTTGATTTTTTATATATATTTTCAGAAATTTTTGCAATTTTTTTGTACTTCTTTCCAGAACTTTTTGCAATTTTTTGGTAATTTTTTCAGGTCCTTTTTGAAAAGGGACTAGAAAGCATATCTAGGTAACCACAAACTCTAAATAATATGCTACCCTAACTAATCTAACATTAAAACCAATTGAAACAAGAGTTGAAACATATGCAAATAACACAAACAAACTCCCTTCAAATGTAGTTCTAATGCCCTTCTTTCTCCTCCATATGAGATTAATAATTCTCTTTGCACACACACTTTGCACAAGAAGCCAAGTTTTCTAATGAGAGTACTAGAATATTTACGATTCTTGAGGTTCTCAAAAATCTTGTGGTTAACCTTGAATGAGAGGAATGGCTCTCAATTTACAAGAAATGAGGGTCAATTAGGTGAGGATTGCAAGAATCCATGAATATTGAAGAGACTTGGTTGGTGAGATGCTAGGAAGCATGATATGGGGGAGATCAAATAAGGAGATATTGAAAATATTTGTGAAGCACCTTAATAGGGATGTGAATCCTCAATTAAGGGATATGGCAATTAGGTAGGATTAGGAATGATTAAGTAAATTAATAATTCAATATTCTCAATATTCCTCAAAATAAATAATTAGATTTATGGAATTATAAAAATCTCATAAATTGAAATTAGCCAATTAATTAATAAAAATTAATTGATTGTTGGAGACTTAGGGAAAAGGGAATAAATAAAGTTTATTTATTTATTCAATTAGAACTTAGGATAAACTATGGGTTATTCATCCAAAGGGGGAAATTAGTGGATTATAGGTCAAATTGAAGGTGTTGATGTAGAATTGAAATGATTTTGATAATAATGATAAGGTTTAGGATCAATTCTGAGTGTTCCAGAATAGTTTTTGAAATCACGAGGCAGCGATGAGCTTTAACAATGCGCCTGTGTAATGATGATTGGAAATGATTGAAAAGCGCCAATGAACTTTGATGGAATCATAAGATTGAGATTTGAAATGGGGAAACATCAATAATCTTTGACAATGTTCCTGAAATGATAATCAGAAATAGTATTGACAATAATGAGCAACACTATTGAATTGATATTGATAGATTGACAGTGATAACACTGATGATCTTTGACAGTGTTATCAAATGGCTGATTTAGGGATACGAAACATCGATGATCTTTGACAATGCTCCTGAAATGATGAAAAGATTGATCAAATTGAAATAGGGTTTTGATCAGTTTGAAATTGGGTTAATTAGGCATTGATGATCTTGGAAAATGCCCTAGAATGGTCAGAATGAGTCCAAACAATTCTGCAAGTGATTAGGAATGGAATAGGATAGGTTTGAATTGATTTAGGGATGTTTGGAATGGTTTAGGATTGAATAGGATCAGTTTAGAATCAAATAGATCAGTTTAGGGTTGATTAGAATTGATTAGGAAAATGATCGATTTGATAAAGAGAGTAGAAATGTTAGTAATTGATGACATGGAAGAATGGCACAATATTAGTGAATGATAAAGATCAAACACACAATATAGAAGACATGTTAAAAAGGGTGCATAGGAAATGAACCATTTTTAGGTGTCTACATATTCTTTCCCCATCTTTTAGGTGGTTAAAATAACTACCCATCCTCAAACATTGAAGGGAATCAAATCTTGCCAATGTTGCCATGCAACTTTGCAAAGTTGCAAACGTTGTCATGACAACATTTTGACAACTTTTACATTTTTTCCTAAAACATAAATTAATGACCTCTAACCTATAAGAAATGATTTAGAAACATAATATATGGCATTTAAGGAACAATTCAAATCCTTCCTAAGAATTAAAGGCTTTTAGACCCAAATTACCACTTTGTAGGCTTCCTAAAGCACTAAACACTATAAAAGAAAAATCAACTAAAGTGGATTGATCCTAGTCAAATCCACCTAGGTACAAGCTCAAAATACCTTCTAAGGTCTAATAAAATACTCCTAACTTGTCTAGGGTTAGTACAAGCCACAACCAAAATAGAACTAGGAGTTAGCCTAGGTGTTTCTGCACCATTCTCCCCAAAGAAAAAGATTTCAATCCACCCTTAGATTGAGTAAGTTGGAGTCAATTCCCAACTTCTTAAACTCTATCTCTTTGATCCAAGTGGAATCTACATCTCCTTGGACATGCCACTTGATCATATGTTCATTGGAAGTCCTCTGTCAGGTCTTCTTGTAGACCCTTGAATCAAGCACCTTCTCTACTTTCTTGGATAGTGTAGGGGTTGGTTAAAGGTCCTCCACTTCTTTTAGTAATTCAATAAGACTCTAATATAGATATGGAGTAGGCCCCTTATAAAGGACCAGATATGCAACATTGAAGACTAGAGACAAACCAATATCCTTAGGGAGCTCAACTTTGTAAGCATTGTTTCCATATTTGGCCAGAATAGTACATGGACCTAATCTCCTCATATGTAACTTGTTTGGAATTACCTTCTCTAACCTTGCCTTGTTCAAATGGACCATTAAAAAATCCCCCACCTAGAATTTTAATTCCTTCTTTCTTCCATCTACCTTCTGCTTAATCTTTGTAGTGTTCTCTATCAAAGTCTTTCTTAGTGATTCATACACCTCTTTCATGGAGTGTGCAAAGTCTTCTGCATGGCCACTCCCTATGGATCCATCCTTTAACTCTCTAAGTTCAAATATTCCTCTAGGATGTAATCCATAAACAACTTCAAATGGACTCCTTCCAATGGTCCTATTGATTGTATCATTGTAAGCATATTCTTCCTGCCCTAACAATTGGTCCAAATCTTGACCATACTCCTTAGTGAAACACATCAATCGGTTCCCTAGACTTCTATTCATTACCTCAATTTGACCATCTATTTGAGGGTGATATGCAGACCCAAAGGATAGATTGGTTCCCAATTTTTTCCATAGTGTTTTCCAAAAGTGACTCATGAATTTTGTGTCTCTGTCTAAAACTATGCTCAAGGGTAACTCATAGATTCTCACCACCTCCTTAAAGAAAAGATGTGCTATGTGACAAGCATCATGTACAGTATTACAAGGGACAAAATTTTCCATTTTTATGAATTTGTCTACTATGACATATGTACTATCAAATCCTTGTTTTGTCCTCGGAAATCCTATAACAAAGTCCATGCTCAAGCATTCCCAAGGTCTACATGGCATTGGGAGAGGTTGGTAAAGACCTTCATTGGAGGATGTTCCCTTGTCTTTCTGACACATTACACAACACTCCACATCATTTTTGATATATAGACTCATTCTTGGACAAAAATAAAACATCTGCACTAACTCTTAGGTCTTATTGACTCCAAAGTGACCACTAAGTGCCCCATTATGCTTCTCTTGAATAAGATTTTCCCTAATTGATCCCATAGGGACACATAACTGACTTACCTTAAATAAAAACTCACTCTACATTTTTTAATCATAAAAATATCCATGGAAATGATTCTTATGTTCTTTACATACCTCGTATATCTCTACAAAGTCTTCATCCTCTACATACAAGTCCTTGAAATTCTCAATGCCTATGCTCTATAATTGTACTTCTTGTACTGTCAGAAGTCTCCTGCTAAGTGCATCAACTACTTTGTTATGCAATCCCTTCTTATGCTTTATGTTGAATGTGTAATCCTACAAGTAGTCCACCCATTTCATATTTTTGTGACTAAGCTTGTCTTGCGAGTTCAGGAAACTAAGTGCTTAGTTGCCTGAATACACCACAAATTCTTTAGGAAGAAAATAGTTCCTCCATTTCCTTAGTGCTTGGAATAGAGCATACATCTCTAAGTCATAGGAATAATAATTCCTCTTTGGATCACTAATATTATCACTGTTAAAATCCAATGGCCCTCCTTTGCTCAAAACAACCTCTATAGAAACATTGCTAGCATCACACGCAACTGTGAATAGTCTCTCAAAACTTGGTAGAGTAAAGATAGGTTGAGTGGAAATATTCTTCTTCAACAACTCAAATCCTTGGTTAGCTTTCTCATTCCATAAAAATTTGATATTCATCCCACCTTTTATGGTATCCAACATAGGAGCACAATTAACACTAAACTACTTAATGAATTTCCTATAGTATTGAGCTAAGCCATAAAAGCTTCTCACCTCTGTTGCATTTTTGGGTGTAGGCCATTTGATGATGGCTTCTACCTTTCTTATATCCATCTTAAGGTTCCCTTGAGACAACACAAAACCAAGATATACTAGCTCATGATTTAAGAACTCACACTTACCCAGATTGATCATTAGCTTTTCTTCATGTAGTCTCTTAAACACAATTTCCAAATGTTTTAAATGTTCTTCTTTAATACTACTAAAGATTAGGATATCATCACAATACACTACAATAGACTTACCAATGTAGTCTTTAAGTACTTTTTTCATAAGCCTCATGAATTTGGATGGGGCATTTGATAGCCCAAATGGAATTACAAGCCATTCATATAAACCTTCTATGGTTTTTAAGGCATTCTTCCATTCATCTCCCTCCTTCACCCTAATTTTATGATAACCACTCTTTAGGTCAATCTTAGTAAAGTACCTTGCTCCTCCTAAATAGTCCATTAGGTCTTCTATTCTAGGGATAGGGAATCTATACCTAATGATTATTTTGTTAATGGATCTAGAATAAGTGCATAGCCTCCAAGTGCCTCCCTTTTTGGGTGCTAGGATAGTGGGAACCACACATGGGCTTATACTCTTTCTAATGAGGCCTTGGTTTAGGAGTTCTTGGATTTGCTTGTTAATTTCCTCATTTTGTTGAGGGGTAATCTTATAAGTAAATTTATTAGGTAGGGTATCTCCTGGGATAAATTCAATTTAGTGGATAATATCTCTTTTAGGGGGTAGGCTAGCTGGTTGTTGATCACTGACAATGTCTTTGTACTCTTTTAGCAACTCTTGCACTTCTATAGGAATCTTTGTCTTCTTTACTATCTTTTTTGCATCTTCTTCCTTTGGCTCCAAAAACAAAGCATATCCTACTCCCTCTCCTTCTTCTAGAGCTTCTATGAACTCCTTTTATCTCACCAATAGAACATTAGGGTCTGTGGACTTCACTTCTCCTTCTAACAGTGACTGGATTTTTAAATTCACACAATCTTTCTTGAAAGAATATTCATTCTTAGCTCCATCATGCATGGCTTGTTTGTCAAATTACCATGGCCTTGCTATTAAAATGTGACATGCATCCATAGGTAGGACATCACATAGTAGCTTATCTTTGTACCTTCTAATAGACAATGCCACCCATGCTTGTTCATTCACAAGGACATGTTGTCCTTTATTCGACCAAGTAACCTTGTATGAATTACTATGTGGAATCCTCTTCATTTTTTAGTTTGCTAACTACCTCCTTTGACACAATATTTTTAGTAGACCCTGAGTCTATGATGATCTCACATACTTTACCCATCATTTTGCATTTCACTCTAAATAGTGATCTTCTCTAGCTTGGTTCTTATCTCACCATTTCCTTAATCAGTGTTCTTCTTATCATCATATTTTCTCCCTCTTCTGACTCTAGGGGTACTTTAGGGTGTTTTTTACCACCACTAGATTCTTCTTGAACAAAATTGACTCACTTGTCACTCCATTGGGAAGTAGAGTCCTTCTCTGGATACCTATAGGCAGGGTGTCCCATTTGGTTGCAATGATAGCACTTCATGGGTTAAACATATGAACCTCTTCCTTGACTATTGTTTCTTCCTCTCCAATTACTATTAGAGACTCTTCCTCTATTGTAGCCTCCTCTATTTGAGCTTCCCTCTTGTTGTTCAGTCATTTTAACCTCTCCTTGAGTCTTTTCTTCTGAACTTGTACCACCATATCCATTTTCTTTGGCCTCTGCCATCTCTTCCTCTGGTATTTCTTGTGTCTTGTTTCTTCTTCAATTTTTCTTCCACCTTAATTACAATTTGGTGGCATCTTTGAGCTGTGGTAGGAGTCAGTAGACTCAATTCATCTTGAATATTCCATCTTAGACCATTGAGGTAACTAGCTACCTTCACACTTTCATCTTCTACAACCCTTGACCTCATGCATAACATTTAAAACTCCTTGGTGTAAGAGTTGACATCCAATTCCTTTTGTATTAAAATTTTCCTTTTCTTATGCAATTCAATTTCATAATCTTATGACACATATGCCTCTCTGATTTTGGATACCATAGCTTTCCAAGTGGCTATGGGTTTCTTTCATTCTGTTTCCCTCCCATCTTGGATGAATTTCAACCAAGTGAGTGCATACCCCCTAAGTCTTTCCTTTTCCACTTTTATATTTTGGGCTTCTATTATCCCATCACACTCAAAGTGGTTTTCAATTCCTTCAATCCAATCTAGGACTACCTCTGGTTCCATTTTCACACTAAATATTGGGATTCCTTCTAATGCCTTTCCACTTAAGGCTTTTAAGGCTTTCAAGAAGGGTTCTTCAGTTAGGATAGCATCTAGTTTAGGGATCTCATCATCTATGGCTATCGCTTTACTCTTGACTACAAATTTATCCTTGACTTCATTAGTCTTCTCTTCCACTTGGTCCAATTTATGCTCTAATTGGGCCAATGTATCTCTGAGAAACTTATTCTCTTCTTCTTGCTCATCCACTTTCTTTGAAAAATATGCATTTTCACCATTGTAGACTCTTCTACCGACTCTTCTAGTTGAAACAATCACCACAAGCCAAATCTTATTGGCTTTAATACCAATCTAATAGAAAACCCCCCAAGTGTTCTTGCACAAGCCTGCTAGGACTCTAACTGCTCCTAGATTTCCCAAGACCCTTAGCTTTCTTCTAGGATCTTCCAAGTCCTTAATTATCTATTTTAGGACTTCTACAACACCTCTCTAAGAGATGATATCCATTGTTCTCCACTTAGGGGTTGCTATCAACAAGTTTCACTTCTCTCCTATACTCCTTGTTGGATGACTCCAAGTGCCTTTTGGTCTCCTTTCTTTACAAAGTGTTTTCAGGGGGTATAATCCATTCTTGGAAAACTTCTTGAGCTTCAATTGATCCCATTAGGATAGGGTATCAATATTTTCCCAAATGATTTCAAGACTCTTAGTGAATTTGGTCTTTTAGGCCTAATACTCCTTCTAGCCCTAATTGACTAGTTTTTCCCACTTTTATTCGAAATAATCCTAATCAATCCCCCAAAAAATGTTGATATCCTGATACCCTTTCCAAAAAATGAGATATTTTTTAGGTTGTAGGGTTCTAAGGTCTTTGTACAGTGGATTCCTAGAATTAAGGGCAAATAGGGCTAATTGGGCTATTCTGGTTCAGTTTAGTGACTTATACTTGGAAATGTATCCCAATGGATTGGGAAAGGCCTAATCTTCCTAGGAGGTTTATGTAAAACCTCTATTCTTATAAAACCATACTTGGTTTCATTCTGGTAATCATACCCCTATATTGAAACACCATTAGTTTACTGGCAAACACCTAACTAGATACACTGGACTCACATAGCGCTTGCTATTAAAATTAGTTAAACTAATTCTTTGATATCCTCCCTCCATATTTATACTATAAAAAGTCTCTCCTACAATATCCCTCATGGCTGTGATGAAATGCATAGTGGAGATATATGGGGGAGCCATTTTTCACAAAACTGCTCTGTCAACACGAACAAACTGCTAAACAAGAAATGAATTTACAAAAATAATCTATTGAAGACCTAGAACCTTAAAAAAAAAAAAAAATATACTCTAACTAACCTAAATAAAATAATTCAAAATAATATTGAGTGGTTCAATCCATTCAAGAACACTAATTAACAAAAGCAAGCTATCGTGAACAAAAACAATGAGCATAACAACTTCTTTCAAATTCAAGAATATTCTCCACATCAGATAACCTCAGTAAATGTGCCTCCTCATGAAATTTTATGATTTCCCCATGTTTTTAGGTGGTTAAAATAACTACCCATCATCAAACATTGAAGGGAATCAAATCTTTCCAATGTTGCCATGCAACTTTGCAAAGTTGCAAATGTTGTCATGACAACATTTTGACAACTTTTACATTTTTGCCTAAAACATAAACTAATGACCTCTAACCTATAAGAAATGATGTAGAAACATGATAGCTCAAAAAATTTATGCACAATTCAAAGCCTTCCTAAGCCTTAAATGATTTTAGACCCAAATTCCCACTTTTTAGGCTTCCTAAAGCACTAAACACTATCAAAGAAAAATCAACTAGAGTGGATTGATCCTAGTCAAATCCACCTAGGTACAAAATCACAAGACCTTCTAATGTCTAAGAAAATACTCCTGACTTGGCTAGGATCAACACAAGCCACAACCAAAATAGAACTAGGAGTTAGCCTAGGTGCTCTTGCACTTGATAATATGGCATGGAAGGAACTTGCCCCCAAGTGAAGAGTGCAAGTAGGAGGAATTACACATGACACCCGTTTACCAGGTTTTCATCATGGTAATTATCCAAGGTGTAACCAGAAGTGGTTTTCACCATAGGACAAATTGATTTCTTTTTTCTTTTGCTACCAAGGTACCTGTTTACTAGGTTTTCACCAAGGAACTTTTTCCTTTTTTTTACTTTTGATTTTATGGAGGAACTTAAGCTTGTTTCTCTTTGGATAGTGCTCTTTTGAAATATATGATATGATGGGCCAAGGTCGCTAAAAGTATGCTCAAAGATGCTGATAGGGTAATGGTAGGGAATGAAATGGAGGATAAGGGAGATGGTAGCCAAGGATTTATGTGATGGATTGGATAAGTGGAATGGAAGGATATGGTATTGATGGGTAGTAGGTAGGCGCATGATATTGGATAGGGTATTGAAAGGTTTTTGTAGAGGTAGATGGAAATGGTGATAGTGGATGGATGGAGGAAAAATGGAGGGAATAGCTTGAGGCTTTGATGTATGAATGGATATGGATCTTGGTGCACGAGGATCCAATATGGATGGATAAGGGGGTGAAGTATTCAAGGTAATGGATTTTGGGACATGAGGACCCAAAATAGAGTTAAAAGATGGGATATGTTTAGATGGAGATGAAGTGGATGACTTTGGAAGCTTGGATGCCAACTCTGAATTTTCCTTTGTGTTCAAGTATTTTAAGAGAGACTTGTGAATCCGCATAACTATTAATTTTATTTTTGTATCCAAGTCCTTTAAAAGATACTTTGGAATCCACATAGTTTTTTATTTTCCTTCACTTTTGGATGATTTAGAACGCAATTCTTCCATGATGGATTTAGGAACCCATATTTTCTTTGATTTTATTCTTTTCTTAGTGGACCTTTGCGGTATCTTGAATATTTCATTTTTCTTTGTAATAACATGTCGATTAGAATGGAAATAGTGATCTTCATATGTAAGTGGATTCTCAAATTTGTGGTTTTTTCATTGCACATCCTAATTGCTTCCAAAAGACTTGGGAACTATGGATGAATAGGGCTGATATGGATGTGTTGATAGGGAGAGTTCAAGGATGCATTTCTTTATTGATCTTGATAGGGGATAGGGTAAGTTGATGAAAAGATAGTAGTGATAGGCATGGTGGATGGAGGGATATAAGGACCCAATATAGATGAAAGGTTTGACGGTTTCATCTTTGGGATATAGGGACCAAGGATGGATTTGGAGGATAGAGAAGGATGATGCTTACATTTAAATGGAGGGATATAAGGTGTGGAAGGGATATCAACATCTTTAGAGTGAGTTGTATGACCAAGGCTCTTCTCTTTTAAATTCATCTTTATATCAATAGGTGCATGAGTAGCTTTTATAGGAGAAACTAAAGCTTGAGGGGATTTATTGTTATACAAGGGATTTTCAGGAATGATGGTTTTTGGATATGGAAGAACATGACAAGGGGGTGATGGAATGCTCTAATCTTGACAAAGATCATTAGATGGTTTAGAAAGGGTACTTTTCTCTTAATTTTCAATAGTCTCATTAGAGATAGTGGAAAGGATATCTTGATCTTGCTTGGGAGATGGATAAGATATAGGAGGTGTAAGATTGTCTTCTAGGAAGAAATAGAAGGGGATGATGAAATCATCATGACACTCTTGAGATATGTGACTTTGGTCAACTATTTGATAAGGATGGATGGCGTCTTGATCTTGATCATTACTGATATTTGTTTCTTTACACTTTGGATTGTCATCTTGACATGGAGCCACTTCTAAGGATGAGGTAGGACTTCTGATCTGCATATGGGATTCTTGACAAGATGATGGAGTATCATTTTGAGTAGGCATGATATTCATTGAAGCACATGGAAGCTTTGGGCCTATGATTTTTGAAGGCTAAGAAAGACTTGTAGACGTATGCTGATTATCTTGGATCTCTTTGAGAGGTAGTCCTTGAGGGTAGACATAGTCATCATTAGGATTAGTTCTTGATAGAGATGATGTGGCTGGTTTTGAAGCTTTAGGAGATGAAGGAATGGTGGAAGAAGTAGATGTGATATGTGAGCTATTGCTAGACATGGATTCTTGATATTGATCATGCTTGAGATTAGATGAATCATTAAGATTTTCCACTTCAATTATGCCATCATCTATGAGATCTTGGGTTTTACATTTTAACTCCATGCAAGCTAAAGTTTTATGCTCATTGCTTCGATGATATGTACAATAGGTACTCAAGAACTTCAATCCATGTGATGTGAGTTGAGGTAATGTGATGAGGTCATGCTTAAGAAGTTCCTCCAATGTTGATTCATAAGATTGTCCCAAAGGAGTGAAGTACCTCTCATGTTTAACCCAAAGATTTTCTTTCATAAGGTTACTAATCCCTTTGGAGGGAGACTTCATGGTATTTTCAATAGCTTTTAGGGCTTTGGCATTCACTCTCTTGATCAAAGCTAGGATTGTCATACCAAGATTTCTCCATGTTGGAAGGAATTGGAGAGTTGTGAGAATCAGGATCAAATAGAATAGGATAGATTGATCTTAATGAGGATTTCTTGGGTGGTGTATCCTTTTCCCTCTTTAATTCCAGGAGTTCAAATTTCAAAGGTTGAAGTTGTTTTGATAGATCTTCCATAAGAATTTCTTCTTTCTCATTATTAGGACCATAAGGTTTAGCCCATTTTATTTTAGATTTTGTAAGATTGTCTTGATGTGCTTTCTTAGAAGATTAAAGGGAAGTTATGATGAATCAATTGATTACCTGATAGGTGCTAAAGTAATATCTAAAGTGATAACTAAGTCCAAGACCAAAATACAAAAAGATAATGTCCAACTGAGAGAGAGAAGCAACAACTTTGATCTTGAGTCAAGGTTAACCAAGCTACTCTAGCAACTCAGGATAAGGACAATGCAAAAAAAGATGATTAATATAACAAGTCACTTGGAATAGCACAAAAAAGTCAAATTTTGAAACATCAAGCGAGTTAGACTGTCAACAGATTGCAGTCAATGACAAACTAGGAGTGATGTTAGTGAGAACACATTTTAGAGAAAATCCAGATAGAACCGTTGTGATGGAAGATAGAATTGGATATAAATTCAAGTGATTTCCAAAATTTTGACACTAGATGCAAAAAATTAGACAAGAGTTGATAGTTTAACACCTAAAAGTGCAGATTTGTTTGATTGTTTTGATGTTTGTTTTGATGTTTGTTTTGGTGTCTATTTTGGTGTCTATTTTAATGTCTATTTTGATGTTTCACTCACGAAAGACACATCATGGAGCTATCACAGAACCAAGCAAAAAAATCAAAGTTATTCCTATGTGGCGAGAAATGGACAATATTTGTTTGAATCCTCTTAAAATAAAATACCCATTCAAGTCAGACAGTTAGAAGCTTGGCAACACTAGCTCCCCTCCATGACACACACTTCTCGGCCCTACCAAGCTTTGAATTTCTCAAGATCTAAGGATCTTGATAAATTTATTGTCTCAACAGGAGGGGTACATGAGAGGTTTCTTAGGCATGCAAATCTCACAACGCTCGTATCAACAAGTAGAAAGGATTTTGACCACTAATTAAAAAGTATTTTAGTAAGGATCTTTGTTTAAGTGTATCCTTTCTGTCTGCACAAGCACGGTTTAGGTTGCTAACCCCACAAAGCACCTTAGCACAAGCAGTTCATGATATGTGATTGAGACCTGGAGGCCCTACTTTGTGTTAGGTGAGAGTCGAGTATAAGCTCAAATGCCACTTATCTTCCAAGGCTTTGGTCTCGAGGAAGCATTTGATTATAGTGAGTCAAAGAATCTTGGCGTTATCTTGTTCTCACTTGGGTCATTCTCCAAGGGTGAGTACTTTTTCCCACTTGGACAGACCCTCTAAGGTTGTAGATCTCAAACAACAAATGACAATAGTGTTTCTGGATTTTTGATCATCCCAAAAGGGTGAGAGCTTAATTTCTTGACATTATTGCCATTCATAAAACATCAAACAAAAGTTCATTTTAATAAGTCTTGCATGTGGGTTCCTATTTTAATAAAAAAAAATATTCAAGCACAATGTTTAGTGTTCTATCGATCAAGGCAACTTGCAAGACAAATTATCAGTAATTTGTGTTTTATTCTTCTTTCACAACGTCCTATAAACCTCTGTTAGGCTATAATCAAAAGATAAGCATCAAGAACAACAAAGAAAAAGATTGGTCAACATTACAAAAATTAGAAAATCAGAAAAATGATTGCATATTTAGAAAGTAGATTAAAAATCATGCACTTTCAAAAATAATTGCACTAAAAAATGTTATCGTATGAGCCCAAACGAGGCTCTAGAAGCTATAAAATAGAGATTAAACATGTACAGTGATGAAAAACTGAAATTTATGATAAATATGTGACTCAAAACTAGAAAGTAATCCCAACCCATAAATCTTCAGACAATTCTACCCAAAAAAAAAATTGCTCCAAAAAGGGACTCAAAATGAGCAAGATATGGCCCTCTGAAGACAGACTACAAAATCAAAATTGCATATGTTGAGGGTAGAGAAATGTTCAACCCTTGCTGACGCCATCAAGTCAGTGGGTTAAAATTGATGGTTTCATTACTATTTTTGAAAGCCAGTAAACTTGTAGGGTGACAGCTGAACAACCATCAAATTTAAGATAGTGATATTTCCTGTGTGGCAAAAAAAATGAGTGGGTCCTTACAGATTTGGCGATGAATGGATGGTCTATGTGGCAGTGGGCCACATGGTAGGTGGTGCCTTTCCCGTTTGGAGGGCTAAGGTGGTGTTCTCTGGTGGTGATTAGTGGTAGAGGGTTGGCGGAGCAGAGGGTTGGGCGAGCGATGGATAGTGGTTGCGGGTAGGATGGGCGGAGGGAGATAGTGAGAGTAGAGGTTGCGTAGTAGGCTAGAGGCTGTGTGGTAGGGTAGCGCAGGTAGAGACTTGGGGTAGATTAGGGAGGTGAAGTGTCAGGAGGAGAAGTGGGGAGGAGAGGAGGTTCAGAGGTTGGCCAAGGGATGAGGGGTGGTGAGGAGTGGTGGGAGGTGGTGGTGCGGGTGAGAGATGAGCGTGGGTGGTGGCTGTGTAGAGTAGTGCAATGTAAGGTGGGGCTGTGAAAGGAGTTGGGAGTAGGCCTAGGGTGAGGAAGGAGAGGCGGTGGAGGGTTTAGGATACATGGGGTAGTAGGAGAAGCGAGCTCAGATGGGCTAGGAACTTTAGTCCCACATGTAGCCTGCAAAGAAAAAAATAGTAGTTTTTATACACCACACAAATATAATGAAGCAAAATAAGAGGCTTGGTTAGGCTTGGAAGTTAGGTTTTGACTTTGTTAAATGATGGGGTTGGTGGGGTTGGGATGAGATGCAGTATGACTCAGCAGCATGGTAAAATAAAAGAGGACTTTAGGCTTTGACCCCAAAGTAGTTTTTTTCCTCGGTATCTGTGCAGTGCCTCTATCTCTATTTGTGTGTAAAGTGTGTATAAAGGGTCGTACGGCCTAGCTGTCCAAATTATTTTTGCCATGGGTTCAACTATAGGCAAGTATGGGCAAGTTAATATGCAAATGCAAGATTGATCCCAAGCTAATTAGATTGATTTTATGACACCAATTTGAAATGTTTTTGTTCTTTTTAAAGCATAAAATTAGAATGTACTCTAGATTATGGTTTGCATGATTGAAATTAAACTAACAATTATTCAATCAAAAAGCTATGAAATGCTAAAATGCTTGAAAGATTAAGAAATGAAAACAACATAATAACATTAGCTAAAAATTGGGATCCTTTGTGAAGGAAATTAAGCTTTCTTTTATAGAAATCTCTCTTGAATCGACGATCGAGATCGAAAGGAAAGAGTGGCTCAGATTTGACTGAAGAAGCACAATCCATGTACAAAGAATGTGATTGGTTGAAAGATTCAGTCTTTTTGAAAACTTCCAAAATTATTTTCAGTTAACAACTTTGTTTCCAAAATGATAAATAGTGGAGAATCAATTAACTGAGTGGAACTGGATTGTTTCCAATTTGATAATAATTTAAGTGGATTTGATGATGTCATATGTATTTTTAAAGATTTAATTAATTTTAAATGCACATTTTGTTTTTATTTATTAATTTAATTCCCTTTTTTATTTAATTGACAAATTTGTAATTTTATTTAATTAATATATCATAAATATATATTAAATAATTAATATAAGGTTTATTTGCCAATGTAATGTGATTTTAGGAATGAATTAATTAATCAAGTGTGATGATTGATTAAGACCTAAGATTTAGGTAAGGTCGACTTGAAATTGATAAATTGCCTATTTGATTTAGGACTTAGAATAATCAAGATTAGGGTTTCTTGATATGTGATTGTGGATCTAGGGTTTAGATGACCATTTTTAGGTTATTATAAGCTATAGTGAAGAATTCATAGGAGAAATTAGAGAATAAAATGATAGGTAAGATGATAGAGAAGATTACCACATATAGAATCAAATTGTTAGATTTGATAAAGTAAGTTTAGACTACATTGACTGAGGTGAGTCAATTAGTTGCCAAAGTATCAAGGTATTCTAATTTTGTTCAAGATTTGGAACATATAAGAGATGAAGCACAAAATGTGTTGGAGAACTTAAGAGGTTAGCTTGATCCAATGTCAAGCTCATTCACTACTTATAGTAGCTAGGTCAAGAAAATTTCACACAAGGTTAAGCAAATTCAAAGTGAGCAAGAGAAGAGAATGATCACTCTATTGGAACTGCAATCAAACTTATCCCCTGTAGTAGAGGTGATGCAAAAAAATGTAAAAAAGGTAGAATCCATACTTTCCTTTCCTCTCCTGAGCACTCTTGATGGCATGTAAAAGCTTGCTTCAATTTTGATTGAGAAAATCATTGCTATGGGTTATTTGTAGAAGACATGGGAAACATCCTTGAATTCAACAAAGATTCACTTCAAGGTAATATTTGACAGGATGTAAGTAAGATTTTGTATACATATATTTTAGTTTTTTTACCTTTTTCATTATTGTCAAAAGAGGAGTATATGTATGATTAACTATATGTATGGGGGAGTATATGAATGTACGGAGAGTATGTGTAGGGAGTCATAAGTTAATTATGATTATACAATTGTAAGCAGTTAGCATTATTTTTCCATCAATTACAAAGTGGGATATTACTCGTATTGTGTGGGGATATTGTTATTTAGGTGTCATTGATGTCAAATAAGTGAGTACAATAATGATATACTACAGGTGAATTGAAGATACAATCAGTAAGAAGGTAATACTGGAAATTGGTTAAGTCCAGAAGATCAGTAGACTGTGCAAACATCACTTTGGTTGTGGTCATGGTACAAGTGGAATTATGAGGAGTGGTGATATATATAGCTTTAACCATTGTAGATTACTATGTGGTTTGAACCACAACTCATTTGGTTGAGCGGTGATGCAGAGGGTTTAGGGTTCTAGTGATTTCTTTCCCCAAAGTACTCCTAATCTCTCCTAACCATCCAATGGTTATCTCTCCTTGTGTTCCTCTCCAATATGGATCTCCAAGATCCTCACTATCAACTTCTCCTCCAAGCTATAGTTGATTTGTTGAAGATTCCAACACTCCTAGGTTCAACTAGTCCAACTAGCTTTTCAATTACCTAGGCTTCTTCACTAGATTTACTCCTATAATCCCAACCCCTTGATTAGGATCCACCCACACATCTACTTAGGCTCTTTTCTATGTTATTTTCCCACTAAAATTTCTTTAGAACCCTTTCCCACACTTCTAGATGCTTTACCAATCCAATAGGTGTCAAATTCACTAGGAGGCCTAATTGGCTTGATTCCTAGTAGGTCAAATTTCATATTTTTTGGGATTAAGCTCTCAAATCCTCGAAAAAATCCCATAGAAGACCTTGAAAATATTTATGGTATCCATCAACCCTATCAGAATCCAAAATCCTAGCTTCTGGATGCACCCACAACCCTAGTTTCTATCAGGCCCTAGTTTTCAGCCTATTAATTAGGCCTCTGGACCAGTCTTGACCAATTGCCACCAAATTGATCTTCAAAATTAATTTCACCTCCTCCCACATTTTAATAATTCAAGTAGACTATCTAGGGCTTTTGAAAACACCTCTAAGACTTTTCCCTAAGATCATGGGTGCTTGAACCAAATCCATCTTCACCCTGTCCAGACTCACCTGTTCCTAACAGTCAGCCATAGGGCTTCAAACTTGGTCTATAAACCTCATTGCAACAATAAAAGTGAAAGAAAAAACCTTATGTATAGACTCTAACCTTTCATCCCCTATGGTTTCAGCCATTTCCATTGGTGGATGCTTAGGTTAGAGCCATTTTGGGCACTGTGACTCTGCAAATGGAATTACAGACCAGTGACCTTAAAATTAATGTAACTCTCTACTCCTATAACTTCAAAGAAAACTAGAGTATGAAAAAGAAAGCTAACATGAAAAACTACACTCTCATGGGGTTTTATCTCCTTTCCCAATTTGTACATAATTGTACAGAATGCAAAAAGCACTGTGAATTACAAGAATACAGTCACAAGCATCTGTACAAAAGTACAAAAAAAAAATTTTACAATCCAAAACTTCATTAGCCTTCAAAAAACATCAAATCCATGTTCATATACTGAGAATGAGTGGTTACAACTTCTCTAACTTCATTTTGCAACTTATTGTCAAGAAGTTGCAAAAGTTGCTCAAGCAACTTTTGCATTTTGAGCAATTTGACTCTTTTTTTTGACTTGATGGTCATGGTTGAATTCTATGACCCTAGTTAGGAAATTTTGGGTCCTAAGTCACACACTAAACCCAAGATACACAAAAATAACACATTTTGTCTTTCTAGGTCAAAATGACCATAAACCACCTAGTGAGCACTCTTGGCTCTTACAAACATGAAGTTGACCAACATTGTATCCAACCTATTGGATATTATTCCAATCCACACAACCACACCTATTAAAACCCTAAAAAACACTAACTAATCAAAATGGGAGGTGCTCTGCACCATACTCCCCAGGGACAAATAACTCAAGTCCCTTGAGTTAGGAGATCTTCAATGGTGACCCCATGCTTTAGAATGTCTGCCTCTATCATCCAAGTGGCCTCAGCTTTAGGTAGTTCCTTCCACTTAAATAGATACTCTTTTTAGGTACCCTTCCTTTTCTTCTTAATCACCTTGGAATCCATAATATTGTCCAAGTTGAGTGGGATTGGGGTAGGCAAGTCTTTCACCCAATCATCGTTTCCTAAATCTGCAAGAGTGGTTTGACCTATGTCTATAGATGGTCCCTAATAGGGATATAATTCACATACATTAAATATTGGTGAAATTCCCAAATCAGGAGGCAATTCCACTTCATATGCATTCTTTCCATACTTGTGCAATATCTTCAAGGGTCCTATCTTCTTCATGAGTAACTTGGTAGGTTGTCGCTTGGGTAGTCTTTCCTTTCTGAGGTAAGAAAGTACTAAGTCCCCCACCTTGAACTACAAATCCCTTCTTGTTTGATCAGCCTTGGACTTGTACTTCTCCACTTGCTTTTGTAAAGCCTTGTTTACTTGATCATGAAGCTCCTTCATCTGTTTTGCAAATGACTCCCCTTGGGCACTCCTTTTTTCCTTCAAACTAAGATCCATCAACTCTAAGATCCCTCTAGGATTGATCCCATATACTATTTTGAAGGGAATTTTACCAGTACTCCTATTAATGGAGTCATTATAGGAAAATTCTACCTACCCTATGATGTGATCCCATTACTGTCCATGTTGCTTAGTCAAGCATATTAGCAAGTTCCCAAGTGACATATTGACTACCTCTATTTTACCATCTAAATTTGGATGGTAGGCTGAAGAGAAAGACAATTTTGTAGCTAACATCTTCCAAAGGGTCCTCCAAAAGTGACCCACAAACTTACTATCTCTGTCACTTACTATATTCAATGGCAATCCATGGATCCTTATAATGTCTCTGAAGAATAGACCTATAATTTGGGAAGCATCATTTGTTTGCTTACATGGAATGAAGTGATCCATTTTTCTAAAATGGTCCACCACCACAAATACACTATCATGACCCCGTATTGTCTTTGGTAACCCCAAAACAAAGTTCATACTGAGGCACTCCCAAGGCCTTTGGGGTATGGATAAGGGTTGATACAATCCACTATTACTAGTTTGTCCTTTTTCCCTCTGACAAATCTAACATTTATCTACAAATTAACTAACATCTGACTATAACTTAGGCCAATAGTAATTCCTATTCACTTGCTCCAGTGTCTTATCCACTCCAAAGTGGTCTCCCAAGCTTCCTTGGTGTTTCTCCTTCACAATGTTCTCCCTCATTGATCACTGAGGTATACACATGAAGTGTCCTTTAAAAAATAGTCCTTCCTACAACATAAACTAAGTGAATTCCACCTTGAACCCCTGTTGGAAATTTACAAATGCCTCACAGGCATATTTGAAGTCATTATCCTCTTTGTAGAGGTCTTTCAAGTCATTCAACCCCACACTCTGTAGTTGTCTCTCCATAATAGTTAATACTCTTTGGCTAAGAGCATCTGCAACCTTTTTTTTAACCCCTTTCTTATGTTTGATGACAAATGTGTAAGCTTGTAGATATTCTACCCACTTTAGGTGTCTCTGATTTAGTTTTTCTTGTCCATTCAAGAAACTTAGAGCATGGTTATCAGTGTAGACCACAAATTCCATAGGTAGGAGATAGTCTCTCCATTTTTTAAGGGCTTGTACCATAGCATACAACTCCAAATCATAGGTGGAGTACTTTTGTCTGGCCTCATTTAACTTCTCTGAGAAGAATGTCACAGGGTGTCCCTCTTAGTTTAACAATGCTCCAATGGCTAGCTTGCTAGCATCACACTCCACCACAAATAGCTGATTGAAATTGGGAAACCTAAGTGTAGGTAATTTTGCTATCCTTTTTTTTTAACATTTCAAATCCTTGGTCTGTTGCTATAGTCCATTTAAACTGACATTTGATTCCTTCTTTGATAGTGTTGAGGATTGGGGCACATACATGACTAAAATTTCTTACAAATTTCCTATATTAGGAGGTCAATCCATAAAAAATCCTAACATCCCCTATGGACCTAGGTGTAGGCCATTCCAAAATTGACTTAGCCTTATCAGGGTCCCTCTTCATACATCCATTAGCAACCACAAAACCAAGATAAACTAATTTAGTTTTTAGAAACTCACACTTTTCTTGATTGATCATCAACTTTTGTTGATGTATCCTCCTCAAGACCATCTCCAAATGCTTCATATGCTCTTCCTTGGACCTGCTAAATATCAAAATGTCATCAAGATATACTATTACAAACTTACCAATAAAATCTACTAGCACTTCATTCATGAGCCTCATGAATGTGCTAGGTGCATTAGTTAGGCCAAGGGGCATTAATAGCCACTCATACAGCCCATCATTGCTCTTGAAGGCTATTTTCCACTCATCACCAGGCCTAACCCTGATTTGGTGATATCCTGACTTCAAATCCACCTTGGAGAAATAACATGAACCTCCCAAATTGTCCATCAAATCCTCAATCTGGGACATTGGAAATATATATCTGATTGTAATCATGTTTATAGCCTTGGATTTTGTACAAATCCTCCATTTTCCATCCTTCTTAGGTACAAGGATAGTTTCTACAACACAAGGACTCAAAATCTTCCTTATTAGTCCTTTTTTCCAACAAATCTTGAATCTATTTTGCTATCTCTGCATTTTGACTTGGTGTCATCTTATATACTACCTTCTTTGGAAAATTTTCTCTAGGTATGAGGTCTATTTGATGACTCACATCCCTCATGGGTGGTAGTGCACTTGTCAAACCATTATCCACTATGTCATGATATCTTTCCAAAAATGCATGTACCTCTGGTGGCATGTTGGCTTTCTCCTTGGTCTCCTCCTTTGGCTTCACTATCACTGCATAGTAGACTCCTTTCCCCTTCTTCATAGCTTTTAGAAAATCCTTTTCTCTCAAGAGCATCACAATGGTTCCCACATGCTTCTCCTCATTAGGTTCCTGTAATTGATCCATTTGAAACTTCTTACCTAGCTTGTTGATTACATAGTTGTTCTTTTCTCCATCATGGATAGCCTTCATATCATATTGCCATGGATGTCCTAAAAGAATATGACATGCATCCATGGGAAA
The DNA here is from genome assembly GCA_018584345.1 of Thuja plicata. Lineage (NCBI taxonomy): Eukaryota > Viridiplantae > Streptophyta > Pinopsida > Cupressales > Cupressaceae > Thuja > Thuja plicata. Next base: position 2,521,375 of record MU223293.1, read on the forward strand.
TATGTAACATAAGACCTTGTCCTTATACTCTCCTATTTCAAACTCTACCACGGTTTTTTCATCTACCACTATTTTTTGTCCCTTGTTTAACCATGAAACTTTATAGGATGTGGTATGGGTTATCCTTCTAAGTTTCAGTTTGTCCACCATCTCTGTTGATACCATATTATCAGTGGATCTAGAGTCCACTATCACTTTGCAAATATTTCCATGAAACCTACAATTTGTCTTAAACAAATTCTTTCTTTGAGGTGGTTATATGGTATTAGGTACTTTCAACAAAGTCCTTCTCAACATTAGATTCTCTCCATCCATTACTGGCCCTGCCTTGGAGATGGGAGAAGTGAGACTTTGTGTATCATCCTCTTGTACCAATTGATTCCTTCTATCTCCCATTGAAGATGAGGTAACCTTTTCAAGATATCTACCCATTGTGTGACCCACTTGATTGTAGTTATAACATCTTCCAGTGAAGACTGAATTGGATCTTCCTTGAGACTGAAATCTACCTCTTGGTGGTCATCTTCCTTTGTATCTCCCTCTTTGAAAAGATCCTCTAAACTGATTACCCCCACTGTTATCCATAGACTGATTCTCCTCTAGTCTATTTGGGCTTTGTCCTCTACCAAAATTACTCCTACCTTTGAATCCTCTGTTATTGTTACCACCTCTTCCTCTTTGATGGAAGTCATTCCTCCTTCTGGCCTTATCGTCTTCTCTCAAGGCTAACTGAAAACACTTGTGCATACTGTCAAGAGCCATCATACTAATTTCATCTTGTATCCCTTGTCTCAACCCATTGAGATACCTTTCCACCTTCTCCATTTCTTCTTCTTTTCTTCTAGCCCTTAGGCTCAATTTGTAGAACTCCTCAGTGTAGGAACTTACTATCATCTCCTTTTGTCTCAAATTTTGCAACTGTTGATACATTTGAATATCATAGATAGTAGGCAAGAATTGTGCCCTTAATCTGATCTGCATCCTCTCCCAAGAAACTATATTCTTATTTCCATTTTTTACCCTATCATCATGCATCATGTTCCACCACACCAATGTAGATCCTTTGAGTCTATCCTTGGCATATCTAACTCTCTTTTCCTCTGATACCTCCTTGTAGTCAAACTGGTTGTCTATGGCCTCTAGCCAATCCAGTAACTCTTGACCATTCAAGCTTCCACAGTAGTAAGGTATATGTTCCATAATATCTTTATTAATGGACTTAAATACATCTAAGAATACCTTTTGATATTTATCCATCTATGGTTCTTTACCTTTGTTAGATGTCTCTTCTGACTGACTTTCAACATCTTCATCACTCTCATCTCCTCATTCAGTGATCTTCTTTTTACTCTTTGTCTTTGTCAAGTTATCTTTTTTCAATAGTTCTTGGACCAAGTCCACTATGGCATCCTTACTCATTGCCTTAGGTTCTATTCTATCAAACTCATGGATTCCTACTTCTTCATACATACACCAAACTGTTAAGTTATGGCTCGGATACCACTCTAATGTAGAGGGTTTAGGGTTCTAGTGATTTCTTTCCCCAAAGTACTCATATTCTCTCCTATCCATCCAATGGTTTGGTTTCCTTATTTTCTTCTCCAATATGGATCTCCAAGATCCTCACTATCAACTTCTCCTCCAAGCTATAGTTTATTTTTTGAAGATTCCAACACTCCTAGGTTAAACTAGTCCAACTAGCTCTTCAATTACCTAGGCTTCTTCACTAGATTTCCTCCTAGAAACCCAAACCCTCGCTTAGGATCTTCCCATACATCCACTTAGGCTCTTTTCTATGTTATTTTCCCATTCAAAGGTCTTTAGAACCCTTTACCACACTTATGGATACCTTACCAATCCAATTGGTGTCAAATTCACTAGGAGACCTAATTTGCTTGTTTCCTAGTAGGTCAAATTTCACATTTTTTGGGCTTAAGCTTTCGAATACTCTGAAAAACCCCATAGGAGACCTTGAAAATATTCAAGGTATCCATCAACCCTATCAGAATCTAAAATCCTAGCTTTTGGATGCACCCACAACCCTAGTTTCTATCATGCCCTAGATTTCAGCCTATTAATTAGGCCTCTAGACTAGTCTTGACCAATTGCCACCAAATTGATCTTCAAAATTTGTTTCACCTCTTCCCACATTTTAATCCTTCAAGGAGACTATATAGGGATTATGAAAATTCCTCTAAGACTTTTCTCGAAGCTCATGGGTGCTCAAACCAAATCCATCTTCACCCTATCTAGGTTCACCTATTCCTAACAGTTAGCCATAGGGCTTCAAACTTGGTGTAGAAACCTCATTGCAAAAAAAAAATGAAAGAAAAAACCTCATTTAGAGACTCTAACCTTTCATCCCATATGGTTTCAGCCATTTCCACTAGTGGATGCTTAGGTTAGAGCCATTTTGGGCACTGTGACTCTACAAATGGAATTACAGACCAGTGACCTTAAAATTAATGTAACTCTCTACTCCTATAACTTCAAAGAAGACTAAAGTATGAAAAAGAAAGCTAACATGAAAAAATACACTCTCATGGGGTCCGATCTCCTTTCCCAATCCATACATAGTCATACATAATGCAAAAAGCACTGTGAATCACAAGAATACAGTCACAAGCATCTGTACAGAAGTAAAAAAAAACAAGTTCTGCAATTCAAAACTTCATTAACCTTCCAAAAACATCAAATCCATGCTCATATACCAAGCATGAGTGGTTACAACTTCTCTAATTTCATTTTTCAACTTCTTGTCAAGAAGTTGCAAAAGTTGCTCGAGCAAATTTTGTATTTTGAGAAATTTGAGTCCTTTTGTCAACTCGATGGTCATGGTTGACTTCTATGACCCTAGTTAGGAAATTTAGGGTCGTAAGACACACACTAAACCCAAGATACACAAAAATAACACATTTTGTCTTTCTAGGTCAAAATGACCGTAAACCACCTAGTGAGCACTCTTGGCTCTTACAAACATGAAGTTGACCAACATTGTATCCAACCTATTGGATCTTATTCAAATCCAAAAAACCACACCTATTAAAAACCTAAAACACCCTAACACATCAAAATGGGAGGTGCTCTGCACCAAGAGGTGATAGAGGTTTTAGTGTCATAGACACCAAGACAGGTAGAACTCTTATGTTCTTGAACAATCGGTTGATAGATATCAGATCACTGAGTGGTAAGGTATGTGTGATCATTTATAATGATATGATGACATAGAATAAAGATTATAAATCCAATGTATTTGTAGTTATAAGATTGATGCACGTAGTTAAGACAGATTTGAGGTCTTGCATTGGAGAAGTCAAAAACATGATTTACTACTTGGAGATATAAACTTGCAGATCTTATCTTGACCTAAAACGGTCATGATTAATCATTTCTTTCATCGAGATTATCAATTTGACACATGATAATATTGCAGGAAAGAAATTTAAAGATAATTTTTATGTCAGTGCAAGTTGTTTATATATAGGAAATGCTCATATTGAAAAGTTGTTGTTGTTGTTGAAAGAAGTTTCAAGAGTTGTTTTGGGTGATTAGGTTTTTGTGATTTCAAGTTGAGTTTGCTATTAGAGAGGAGAGAGAAGAGAGTAGTTAAAGAGTGCAAAGAACTTATAGGATCTTTCAAGCAATAAGTGCTAAATCTAGATCACTATTCTTTTTTTCCCTAATAGTTGCAACAAGCAAAATCCCTTAACTAGGTGAACTCTAACAATTTTAATAGGGAAAATTCTTCATTGAGGTTTAAAATCATCTAGTGAGGTAGATCATAGATGATCTTATTGTATTCCTAATAGTTTACTAGTCACTCCTAGCTGGGTGAACCCTCAGAAAGGGTATTTGTATCTACTAACAGGGAAAACTTATATACTACAATATTGGGCTTGTGGGTGTCATCTCCACCATAGTTTTTTCCCTCTTAAAATGGTTTCGACGTGAAAATATTTGTGTTATGTGTGATGAATTTGTGTAAGCTTGATATTACTTTATTATATATATTTGTATTGGTTATTTACTTTATAGTTTTGAAATTATTTCAACAACTATGTAGATTGGTGGTTGAATTAGTTCCCTATCTGTTTCTACTAATTCAACCCCCCTCTAAGTACCTATTATTTTGAACAGGTAGTTCTAAATCACCATGCAAAAATATGGCATTAGATTTGCATTATACTAGCCATAATTTATCTTGGAAAAGAACTAGAATAGGACACACTAAGGAAAGGCACAAAAAGATGTGTAAATTGTACAAGGCTGCAACTTACAACACTATAGGTCCTAAATCCCACATGTTACCCTAGGAGTAAGAACACATTATGTGTTATCCAACATTTACTAAGCTAGCTCCAATGTACATCTATGTGCTTCATACATATGGCATACATCACTACCTTCTAGCACATCCATCCATATATCAATATAATAGATCATGTAGCAAACTGAACACTATGACTTATAACTCCTTGTAGGATAAAATTTAGATTGGAGCTACCTTGAATATGACACATCATACTTAGCTCATCATTACTTACAAACAATAAACCATAAAATATTATAGTGTTAGAATGGAGTACAAAACAACTTAATTAATAGACCTCAATAACATATCACAAATGCTTTTGGATCAAGTTCAACAATTAGAATAGATGTATGGTAATATTACTAACATTTTACAAGAAAACAATCAATATAGCTTGTCACTTTCCTTCTGAAATTCAAATGCTTTGATGTGTCACATGTCAAGAGTAACTAAAAATGCTTCATCTAGTAGACAATTGAGATCAAGTACTATTGAATTTAATTTTCACCAACTACTTTAAAATTAATGATATCACAATATTCAATAATATCTCAATTTTTATTTATAGAAAACAAAAAAATTGCCAACAAAATTGCAAGCCTGTCAGGAACTCCCTTTATGTAGTATAATTATTTTTTGTAAAAGTCTTCTGGGAATTTATCCCTTAATCCTCTTGAGGGATACAACATATTGGGATCCTTTCTCCCCCATTGACATCAATGGAAAAAGGAAAACCAATATTGGTTTCCTTTCTCCAAACTACAAAATCTCCTACAATTTCTCCCTAATACATGTATTGAACCTCTTTAGAAGATCACTAAGCCTTCTTGTGGTAGGTATTTAACACTCCTCACCATGTACTTGCTCATGAATAAAGATGAGAAAGAAATCACTCTCAAATTCTAAGATACTCAAATGTCTTCTTTGGAAGAGGCTTTGTGAAGATGTCTACAATTTTTTTATTTTGTCAAGCAACAAATCCTAATAAATTGTATTTAAATGAAATATGTTTTTTCCTTGAATATATTACCAAATCCATAGAAATGTTTATGGCACTTGTGTTGTCACAAAGAATAGAAATGAGCTCATCAAATTTTATTTTTAAATTCCTCCAATTTTTGTTTCATACATAGAACCTAGGTGAAATAGGAAACTATTACAATTTAATTTGATTCTACTATATATAGGGATAGTAAGTTCTACTTCTTGATTAGCTAGGATGCAAAAATATCAGTAAGAAAGAAAGATTCACCACTTGTACTCTTTCAATCATCTACACTTTTAGACAAATCCGCATCTATGTATGCAGTCAATTTGAAAATTTCACTCTTGGGATGCCACAAAACAAAATCTAATGTAGCCTCAGATAACTAAATAATCTTTAAACTACCTTGACATGGTGTTTCCTTCTAACCACATACTTACTTTCATTATCAGGTCTAGGTGTAGTTACATGCACCAAGCTACAAGTTTGATTTTTTGGAATAGACTCGTCATCTTTTCTTAGTTTACACCCAATAACCATATGTGTATTTATTGGTTTGTAATCTTCCATCTTAAACTTGTTCAACATTTCTTTTATATACTTGGTTTGAGATATGAATATACCTCTTTTTGACTGATATATTTTTCAATTAAGAAATAACCTAATAACTCACCAAACATTGAAATTTATAAATATTTTTCATAATATCCCAAAATTATTTGCACATTGCATCACTACTACCTTAAAAAATAATGTCATATACATAAATAACAATGAACAATTGATTACCTTCAGTTTTGATGTATAGATTTTATTTGTGTTACCTCTCTTGAAACTTTGTTGTTGCATATACTTTTCCAATCTTGAATACCATGCTTTGGGAGATTTCTTGAAGCCATAGAGGGCTTATTTAGAATAAACACAACATTTCATTTTTCTAAAAGATTAAATCATTTAATTTGTTAAATGTTTTATCTTCTATCTCTCCATTCAAAAATAATGGTTTGATATCCATAGGATATCTTTTAATTTCTTGAATGTTGATAATGCCACAAATATTATAATTAACTCCCTCAACTTGAGCATATCCTTTCCATACAAGTATAGCCTTATTTTAGATAAATTTCCATCTTCATTAAAAAAATCTCTAATAACCCATTTAACCAATGACAATCTTGTCCTTAGGTATTTGAGTTAGATCCCATGTTTAAATCTTCTTCTTCTATAGTCTCTCAAAAACCTTTAGCTTTGCTAGGTTTTAAATAAATCATTGGTTCAATTTTTGAGAAGAATGAAAATCATTCTTTTTCATAGTCTTTCTTAATTATTTTCTCTAAAATCCATTGTCTTTGTTTCCTACTGTTTGATCTCTAGAGTGATTATTCTAGACATTTTTGGCTAGAGTATTTCTAATTCTTGTCCCAATTCACTTTCAATATCTCATCAGTATGGAGGAATGATTCACCACTATCATCTTCATTGAAACTTTTGTTGACTATATTGACTCATCAATACTCGCATTAGCACTTTCCACTATCCTTTGCAATATTTTATTATAGATATTGTATGCCTTTCTTCTCATAGATTATCTAAGAAAAAATCCTTCATTAGATTAAGAATCAAACTTGCCAAAATTTTCTTCATTCCTTTTAATATCACACTTGCTTTGAAAATATCCTAATATTTATTACTGATGTTGGTCTTCCTTTCCATAGTTCATATCGATTATTTGTGGTCCTTGTCCCTATTTGTGCTCTTTTAAAAATGTAAATTTTTGTTTGAAAAAATTCTCTCCAATATAGATATTGTATCTTGGCTTGAATTGACATTGTTCTTGTCATCTCTTTTATAGTCGCGTTCTTTCTTTCTATGACATTTTACCATGAAGTCCTTAGAGTAGAGTATTGTCTCTAGATTCTATTTTTTTCACCTAATTATTTATATCTATTAGAAGTAAATTCTCTACCTCTATCTGATCTTACAAATTTTATTGTCCTACCTATCTCATTCTCTATCATTTCTTTAAAAAAAGCTTTAAATTTTTCAAATGCATTTAATTTTCCTTTTAGAAAAATAATCTGATTCATTTTAGAATAGTCATCAAGGAACATCATAAAATCATTGTCGCCTTGTAGACTCTATTAGTTCTTTTTCTTGCAATCTCTTTTCCTAGATGATATTTTGAGACCATGTTATGGGATTAAAAATGTAGGACACAAACGCAACACCCTTAGCAAAAAGGAGACAAGAGAAAGCCAAAATTGACAAGGTTCAAAGACCTTCTACACTTTAAGATCCACATCACTCATGTGGGTATACCTTATCTTAACACACATAAACCCTTGTGACAAACAATAGCTTGCAGATATATAACTTTGGAATAGCTTTCAAACTTATAAGTAACATGTACCTCATTGTTTTTACCAAATCTTATGTAGTATCCCACTTGCACAAAGTATGTATGAAAACCAAACCTACTCTAACTCCTTCCTATAAACATGAAGGGAAAATGTTTTCTTTGATGTTTTTGATTAATGGATCCCTGAAATACCCCAAATCCCACATAGACCGGTGCCTTATCCAATAGGCAGAAGAGTCAAACATAAAAGTGAAAAAGGAAGATTATGAACAAAGAAAACAACATAGTGTGATATGTCTAATGCCTTACATAAAACATACCCTATCAACCAAGTTCTACTTATGGATCCACCAATGTGTTCAAATATGCAACTACCTATTCAAAGTATTTAACCCTCCCCTTGGAAGAAAGTCTAGAATAGAAAATATATTAATCAACATCCAATGAAATACAAGTTTGACATATCCTTAATACCCTAAACTCATACATATTTGAATACAAATCCCAAATCACAGTCATCCTCTAAATGGCTCCATTTTTTTATCAACAATGGAAAAAACCAAAAAACCCTTGATGCCTTAGTCTCTATGATTTAGAAAGAAGAATGGAGACAACCTTATAACAGTACAACAACACTGCAATTTTCATTCATAAAGCTAACTATTAAAATGGATGTTCTTCTTTGTAAACCAGAAAGAGATCAAGAACACCCTATATGAAGAGAAAAGGAAGAATATCCACAGAGGAACCACACTTGGAACCTGCCTTTAAAACAAAGGAAAATGGAACCCTCTTTGGAACCTCCTTGTGCTACCAAAAAACTAAAACCCCTCAAACAGAGAAAAAGAAGGCACCTATAGGAGAGGGAAACCCTAGGATTGAAATCCATTTGAAATTTGTCCCTCCATGAAATCTGATTATGCACCGACCTTCTTTCCTCCAAATGACTGATCTTTCTTCAAAAGCTCCAAAGGACAATTTGATCTGCATCACTACCTGTCTGAAAATATTTACTCAATCATAAAATATAGATCTACCATCAATTCAATCGAAATATCTACCCCTGCGAACATAAGGAACTTCCATACAACTAGAAACCCTCTAGAAATATTTTAATATTCAAATAATACTAGCTCCAAAGGTCACCATGATGCAGAAACACTATAAACGACTAGATCAAACCCCTAATTTATCTTTAAAATGTGGCTATCAATATCATCTTCAAAGTGATAACATCTGGTGCATTTGACTTCTCCTTATTAACTCAAACAGGTGTCACCCAGTTGTGATTCTAAAAAGAATAACCATCAATCATCTCTACATAGAGGAAAAATGCACACCGTCAGATTAAAAGAAACCTGCGTTACCTTTATCATTGTTTGGAAACCCAGAACCATGATCAAACTAGGACATATATTTACAAAATGTGAATCCGTAATGAATAAACATCACTCATATTCTATTCAAGGAATCTTGCACACCATTAGATCAATGAAAATATAACTTTCCTTTATCTTTGCTACATCCTTGACTGTGTCCCACCATGTGCTACATGGCGCAAAGGCATGATCTCACAGAGACTAAAAATCATGCATATCCTATTCCAGGCATTACGTATATCATTGGATTAAATTTTACTTGCTCGATTCTTGTGGGGAAATAAAGTACCGCAGGGACATAGGACTTAGGAAATATTAAAATGAACCCCACGCATGACTTAGGAAACATTAGGAAATGGCCCTGCGATGAAAAAATTAACCCATATGAAAATAACTTAAGTGACCCAAAAAAGTAACTCGAAAATATAAGTAGCATGTGAAACTTAGGGTTTAGGGAAAAAATAAACCAAGGGCTAGAAAATTTGCAATTAGGGCATAGAAAATAACATAAACAAGGAGAAAAAGCACCATAGAAACTAGAAAAATTATCAGTTCTAACAACCTCTCTGTGTTCATCAGTCTACATATATCTATATGAATTGGATCTAATAAATGTTTAGTGGAATACTCCTTGGTTGTAAAATTATTCTTGTTTTCTTCCCTTAATGGCATGGTTTACAAATGGCAAATAGAGGATTCTTGATCTTAAGCATGTCCATTTATGCACCTTTTAAACTAATCCTCACAAGATCATAAAAATAGATATGCCCCAACCTTATGTTCCAAATCCAACTCTCTTCCCTTTGTGTGATAAAATAATTCTGTTTATTGACTTCACTGAGACAGTAGACATTTTTGTTTGTACTACTTCCTTCCATCGTTATTTCACCAATAACAGTTTTCGTGATTCTATATCTTTTTGCATTAAATGAAAGATTGTAACCTTTATCACACATATAAATATATTATGTTTCAAACCTTCTACATACATGACATCATATGTTCTATTATTTACACCATCAAGACTTAGAGTACCCTTAACAGTAATCTTAGCAACTAGGTTTCTACCAAGCGTCATAGCTCGTTCGTAACAAATTTCAAGTTTATTAATTTTTCGTTGTCTACAATCTTGTAACTTGAAAATTTTCTATCAATGATACATATGTTTTTCTCCTTCTAATCATGAACTATATTTTTTGCAACTATAGATTTTTTGAATCTTTGTCCTTTTGATTTATTTCTAGACTAAATTGGGTTTTCACTCTTTTGAATTTTTTTATTTTTTTCCTCTTATATTTGACTTAGGAGGACTTACATAATTACTTCTGTAGTTTCTTTCAATGTGCCCAAAATTGTTGCATTGACAAATAATATTGAAATTAAACAAAAGTACAAAAACATTTATGCTGACAAAGTTATTCTTTCTGGTAAGAAATCTTCTAAAATTAATTTCCTTCTACCAAACTAATTTCAATTAAAAAGGTAACCAATAAAAGATTAATTGAAGCTAATGTTATATATACTTGTCCACTTGATTTTTTTTATTTTTGAATCTCTTATTTAGTCTGTGCACTTGACTGAAACTATCATATTCCTTCTTGTTGTCTTTGGTTTCCTTAAATTTTCCTAATCTTGAAATTTCAAATCCATTCTCTTTAGGATTTGCAACAATTACCTTCTTAGACTTCTTCATCACATTGTTATTCTATATATCATTGAGTCCTATACTAGTTTTTATATTTGGAAATCTTTGGCTACTAATGATCTCATCTAAGATCTTAGTGCCTTTACCAAACTTCAATTTTATTTGATTGGATGTTTTCTCTAGATCCTTTCTCAAAGCCACAATTATTGCTTCATGTATTTCATAGGCCATATCTTTTGTCAGTAACATTTTTACTATATTTTTTTCTATCCTTTTTTCTTCTTCCACCTATATTTTCAAATCAATGACCAACTTTTCCACTTTTTCAAGGTTCTAGGATAACTTATCTTTAAATTTTACTTCTTTTTCTTATTCTTTTGATTTCTTGCCAACATAGTATAGTTCTTACACAAGTTTTACCTTATGATCATATTCATTTCCATGTTTAATACCTCCTACACCACCCTTCATGGTTTCCATAGCTATGAATAGAACCATTTCATCCTCATTACTAAAAGTGATTGATCATCTTCATTGGATGAATAAGTTTCTTCATTTCTACATAAATGTTTATAGTTCTCTTGAAATCTCTTCCTTTTTGAAAAGGACTTCTTCCAATTCTTTTGGCCATCATTATTCAGAAGAAAAATTAGCCATGAAATAACCTACTTCACCACAATTGATACATTTAAAATGTAACTTACCTTTATATTTTTAGTAATCTTTGTGTATTTAAAATACCTTCATAGGATTAATTCAATCAATTCAACTCAAAAAAAAAACATGAAAGACTAAGCTAAATATAACTTTGAATTGAAAAGAATTGATAAAAATCCCATGGTTCTCTAATAAGAAGGACAATATGAATGCTCTCAGGTCTTAAAAACATTCCTAAAGTGACAACCTCTAAAATGAGAGTGTAAATATGATGAAACGCTAAGCTTAAAATGTCAATTCCTTGGAAATTTAAGCCAAATTTGCCTATCTAAATGCTCAATTCTCCATGATCATGATGTGAAACCAAATTTAATTTACCTCTATAGATTAAAAAAAATTGAACTCCTAAGATGAATTCAAAATGACAATAATGATGATGCAAATTGAGAGTGGATGACAATGGATGCAAAGTGGTCTAAAAAGTGGTGATTTTCTCTTAGAATGAATCCTATTTATTGAATTCCTAAAATTAGGAGGATGAGTTAGATGAGGGTTGATTCAACTCATGGTTAACCAAGTGAGTGAGTTGGTGGTTTAAAATATTGGGACAAAGAGACAAAGATGGATGGTCCAGATAGCAAAGGTAATTTGGATGGTGGAGAGAGAAAAGCCTCTTAAGTGATCCATGTGATTCAAATTCTCTCACCTCATTGGTTGATTGATCTTTTGTCCTTTTTTGGTGGGTGAGAATAAATTAATTTAACAATTGGTTTAATTAAGCCATGTCTCTCCTTGAATGGGTCGGATTAAATTTGATTTAAACTATACAATTAATTGCACAATTATTTGATCTTTTTGATTTAATTTTTTTTTTTGCTCGGTAATGGATGATTTTTATTGATAAAGTAAATATTTACATAAGTACCTTAAAATATAAATACCAGTTTAGGCCTGTGGCCAATTACATAATGAAACTGCCTACTCTTCTAGAGCTCTTGAAAATTGTAGTATCTTCCGCATAAACTGAATTTACATAGGCTAACTAGAACTATTAATACTAGGCATTACAATGGTGACATAAACATCAAAATTACACTAGAACCTAGGTTATTTTTCCATAAAAAAATAGCTAACCAAAAAACCAGCAATCACTTCTTTGTTACTCAGCCTTCTATGTTCCATCAAACTTTCTTGCCCTTTGAGGAATGTCAGTCTGCGCCCTCCATGGGATTTCAAATGTATGTTCTTTCATTTTATCAACTTTCATCTGTTCATTTTTGCAAATTTCTTCTTTCACTTTCTCCCATTCTCCTTGGATCTGCTTCTTGTAGTTAATGCCCTCCTCCTTTCCTACCCATATGATAAATGGTAGCCTTCCATACTCCTTAGCTTCATCTTTGTCTACAAAACACTCAGAGAAATCAGAGCTGAAACCTGGCACAACCCATTCCAAGATGGAGTCAAGGTTGGCAAGAAAATCTTCCACAAAAAGAGCTTCGACAACCCATTTTACTACCTCAATTGGCTCACCCAATTTGAGTCCTCAGGTGATAACCATAGAAATAATAGTTGTGTTATCCCTTCTCATCAACCGTAATTCTTGGAACTTTGGCCTGAGAACAACCAAAATAGCATTAACCATAATATCGGTTTTGATTTTAAACAAACCTGAAATTCTCTCTTTACTAGCCACCCCTTGAAAATATTTCATCTGGCACTTTTTCTACACTATGAAGTTTGCATACATCGTTACCAACTTTGAGAAAAACTTGCACAAAACAATTAGCAAAAACAAACCAGATAGCCAAAACCGCTCATAGTTATGGCAGAGTAAGTGTTATTTCTGCCTTAAATCGACAATGTTCCATCATTACTAACATCACATCTTTCAACCGGATGTCCTTTCCATCATAAATTTAATTAATACAAGAGAAGATAATGTCCTCTGCATTCGCCATGATGTCATCTTCGCATGTGGAAGGTCATTCATATCTAACTTCCATCCAATCACTCATAAAGGAAAGCCGCCAAAATCTCTCCACAAAATTTGCATTTATTACAAACTTTCCATCTCACCTTCAACCACTTATTTATCTTTATTCCTGATGCCAACTCATCCTACCACCTCCTCCAAATTCCTGTCCTTCTTAAACTTCTAGTGATTTGATGTGATCATCCAATAATCAAAATAGCTAAGCTTGTAGCCCTTATGGCCATATCATTTTTAACTTTTTACATTTTAATACTATCTATTAAATTTGAACAAAGGCATGAAGAAACTTATCCATTGAGTTGGATATTTTCAAATTTTAAATCACCCACTCTATCAAAATTGATTGCCCATTTTGATAAAACATCTGCCTCAGTATTTCCTTCCCGATATGTATGGGTAATTTTGAACTCTGTCAAAATTTTGAAGCAACCTCAAAACATTGTGAACTAAAGATTGTAGATGTCATGCCTCCATATGACCATTCTTAATGGCATTAATGAGCATGAGAGAATCCCCCTCTAGATGTATTCTTTGAATTCCTAAAGTGGATCCCATTCTAACTGAAGGTAGAGTTGCATTTCTTTTTGCCATATTATTTGTTCCTTTTTGTAGCTTTTGAGCCCCAAAGGCCAATGTCACTCCATTATGATCCCTTAGTATAACACCATCTCCTGAAGGTCTTGGGTTTCCTTTTGAGGCCCCGTCATCTTTAATCCAACCCTCCTCTGGAGAAATCTATTTGACCATTGCTCAAATTTTGCGTTTATCTTCTCCAAATAACCCCATTTGTCCATTCCTACATTTCAAAGCGGGCCACATCTTTTGTAGTTTGTGATCCAACTGTGTAAATTGAGTTGAAATTGGTATTTTTGTAACACTGGAATTTACCACCTCTTCAATGGTGTGATTGATTCTATGTTTAATTCTTTTAACATCTTCTTTCTTTTCCTGAAAGAGCTGATGGTTTCTCTCCTTCCAGACTTCCCAAATAAGTATTGAGGGGCTAGCAGTCCATGCTGAAGAAAAGGTGGATTTCATTGGTGTCTTAGGCCACCTATTGAAAATATATTTTAAATTATTTGGTAAGGGTTCTTTCCATCCTAACTTCCCTTTAAGAATTTTCCAAGATTGAGCAGCAAACTTACATGTTACTAACATATGATTAACATCCTCGTCATCTTCTTCACATAATAGACATCTTGTTGGTCCCATGATTCCAAATTTATGTCTCCTGATTCCTGTTAGGATCCTCTCTTTTGTGGAAAGCCATGCAAAGGCTCAATCTTTGGGTAGGCACTCTTTTCTCCATAGGAGTCTTGTGGGCCACTCTTCAGGATCATTCTCTATCTCAAGGATTTGGTATCTTTTTTTTACTTAATAATTTCCACTACTTGTTGCACACCACTTTATAGCATCCTTCTCTATGGATATATTCACACTTCTATTCTCAAAGATCCCTTTCATCAATTCAGCCTGCTGACTAGTAAGACCCATGAAAATTATATCTTTCCATTCCCACACCACCCCCAATGGGCTCTGTTGTTGTTCAAGATAGCATTTCAACTGTGAACCCCATCTATTTAAAAGAATTTGTCTCAACTCCTGATATTCTGGGTTGGCTGATAGCACTGAGTAACCATTCCAAGAATCATCCCAGAATTTGGCCTTCTCACCATTTCCTACTTTCCAAGTAATGTGTTGTGTGATTAGGGGTCTGCAACTTGAAATAAAATTCCACACAACAGATCCTTTTGGAGGATTTGGGGTGGTGAGGATACGCTCATCTGCCATTGAATCTAAGTATTTTTCTTTTATTATTTTGACCCATAGTAAATCTTGATTGTGATACATACTCGAAATCAATTTCTCTCCCAAAGCTTCATTCATTAAGTTCCAATCCCACAATCCTACACCCCCATTAGATTTGGATTTGCATACATTTTGCGAAGAAATAAGAGGTCACTTGTCTTCTTCACTTTTTCTATTCCATAGAAACTTCCTCATTCTCCCAGCCACTATCTATGTTACTTTCTTGGGGATCTTAAGGTGCATCATAGAATAAATGGGGATTGTACTTATGATTGGTTTGAGTAGTAGAATCCTTCCTACAAAGTTGAGCCATTTTCTCTTCCATCCTTCTAATTTTTTAGAACACTTCCCCACTAGATCCTTCCAAAGATTGGCTTTGGATGACCCTTTAAATAATGGTATCCCAAGGTATTTACTTGGAATTTTTCCAGCCCTAACACAAATATTTCTGCAAATTTGTCTCTATTTTTGGAGATCCACATTGAAGAAGTAAATCTCAGACTTATTCCAGTTTATACACTGACCGAAAACATTTCTATATAGGTCCAAGGTTCCTTTTATAACTCTTGCTTCCCTAAGAGAAGCATCTACCACTAATTTGGTATCAGCTGAAAATTGAAGGTGGGTTATGGGATCCATTCCTTCGGCCATTTTGATGCCCTTCCATACCCCTGAATCTCTCTTTTCTCTTATCAAACACCCTAGTGCTTCAGCCATAATAATGAACAAGAAAGGGGATATCAGATCTCCTTGATAGATACCTCTAGTGTTTTTGAAGAAGCCTTGTGGGTTACCATTTACCAATACTAAAAATCAAGGTGTAGTGATACATCTATCCACTCATTGGATCCACTCCGCACAAAACTCAAAACATTTGAGGACTTTAACTAGGAAAGCCATGTTAACAATATCATATGCCTTTTTTATATCAAGTTTGACCATCATCTTTTCAACTTTATTCTGCTGAAGGGTGTGAATAATTTCATGGGCTACAATGATCCCCTCATAAATTGACCTATCCTGAGTGAAGCCACTCTATTCCTCCAAGATAATTGACTGTAGAGTCTTCATTAATTTGTTTGCTATTACCTTAGCTATAATCTTATATATTGTGTTGCATAATGAAATCGGTCTATAATCTTCAAAGGACATTCTATCCTCTTTCTTTGGAATGAGAGTGAGAAAGGTATTATTAAAATCTAGGAATAAAATCCCCCAACCCTTGATTCCTCTACTACCTCCCAAACCTCATATCCCACCAAATCCCAAAAATGCTGACAAAAGATGGCTGAGAAACCATCTAACCCTGGCGCTTTCTAAGCTCCTAGATCAAAAACAATATTTTTAACTTCTAGAAGTGTGCTCAGTTGTTTGAGCATTTCATTACAGTTCTTCGTAATACTTATTGGGATAATATTTTGCATATCCAAATCTACATTTACCATAGCCGGATCCTCTAAAAAGATAGTTTGAAAATATCTAACCACTTCCTAATTAATCTCCTCGGGATCATGCACTACTACCCCATCTCTATTTTGTATTGAAAAGATCTTATTTTTTAATCTTCTTACCTTGACAGAGTTGTGAAAAAAGGATGTATTTTTACCTTTAGCCAACCATATTTCTCTTTATTTTTGTCTCCGGTAATTTTCTTCTTTATTTAGAACTTCACTATAAAGTTTAGTCAATACCTATTTTCTTCTACAAAGTCAACTTCACTCATCCCATTTGCCAAAATATTTGAATGTAAACATCCTAATTCATTTTCTAAAGAATCCTTCTCTACAAAGATATTCTTAAATACCTCTCTATTCCATCCTTTCATTTTTTACTTTAAGTATTGTAGGTTTTTAAAAAGGATGAAAGCCTTAATACCTCTTCTTGGCGAAGCATGAATCCACCATTGTTTTACTTGAGTGTGAAAGTCTTTGTGTGGCAGCCACATGGCTTCAAATTTGAAGGGGGGTCTATCCAAAACTTTGTCTTCTTAAATTCTCACACATATTGGATAATGATCTGACTTGGTTAGACGTAGTATCTCTGCACAACATGTCCAATTAGTGGCAACCCAATTCCCCGCCAATAGAAAATGGTCCAATTTCTCTACAATATTTTAAAAAACACTCCTTCTATTTGTCCATGTGTATTGTCCATTCCTTAATTCAAGATCAACCAATCCATTATTTGTTACAAAATCAAAAAATTCCCTCTGACTCTATCCTGCCCAGCCAAGTCCACCTCTTTTCTCTTTTGCATTTAAAATTGCATTGAAGTCACCTCCCAACAAAAAAATCTCATTGGGGTGTCTACTTATGCTCTCTGTGATTTCTTGCCAAAGTTTCCTTTTTTTTGTATGGGGCTATTCAGGCCATAGATATTCAAGGCTTGGAATCTAGTGAGTAACTGCCTTGATCTCACTTCCACCCAAATCCAAGATCTATAATTTTCTACAATTGTTACCTCCATCATTGAATTCATCCATAAAACACACAGCCCCCCAAAGACCCTAATTACTCTGAGAAACAACATCTCCATCTACTAATTTTTTTTGCAAAAATCTTTGAATCTTCTCCACTCAACTTGGTTTCTTGTAAGAATATAATGCCTAGTTTCACCTGATCAAAGCCTCTTTTAATCAGGAAACTCTTGTCAGGGGCATTGCAGCCCCTGACATTCCATGAAAATATTTTCATGGATCTCAGGGAGAGGCAAAGCCCATCCCCAAAATCATCAATTTATTTTTCTTTGTTGCGCACCCTGCTATGTTTAACTTCATTTTATTAGACTTTCTACCTATCTTTTTTTTTCTCCTATAGAAGGTTTTGAGTTTTCAGTGACGTGTTGTGTTATTGTTCACACCTCCAACACATTAACCGAGTCGTCAAGAACAAAATCATCCTCCTCTTCTTCCTCAGATGAATTAAGGAATTCTCCATCAGAATTTGACAGATTACGACTGCTATCTTTAATATTTTCAAAGGAACTATCCAGATTTTTTGATAGGGGAATCTATATATGTTTGAATACATCATTTTCACTTATTTCCCCATCTGCATACAGAATTTCCTTTACCAAATCCTTCCCTATCAAGTTTCAATTAGACATCACATACATATGACTTTGTTCCCTTTGAGGGTATTGATCTACAGTTAAGGAATCCTCACTTCAAACCCTGCTTAAACCTTCCAAAATATTATTATTGGGAAGATTTAAAGGATGTGGGATCCTGAAAGAGTCATGGATTGTATAATGTAGCTCCTTAGTAGTAGTATCTTCTTGAACTGTTCCATCAATCTTGAATTTAACCAGTAACCTACATGTTGAGTTTTTTCCTTCCTTGAGTTTCTAACTCTGATCATCATTTAGCTCTCTCTCTCTCTAGGGCCTCTTCTTCATTTATATACATAACCCCAGAATTCCCCAAATCTATCATTCCTCTTATTTTAGATGGTTTCTTATTACTTACATTACTGCATTCACTATCCAAAATCACATTAATCACCTCTATGGATCTACCATAGAGAGCCCCAGAAGAATTTGAACTATCTTGCCTTTCCCCCATTTTCTCTAGGATACTTATGTTCAGTTTGGATTTAGAAAATTGACCTTGTTGGTTTGCTTTTGTGATGAGGATTATTTTTTTATTTATTTTATTGGCTTCATCCAATTTTTCTTTCTTCCCACCTATATCCAAAGTATTTAATTGCATATCTCTCATTTGGGGTTCTACATCTTTCTCCACCACCACTTTTTGTGTCCACACTCCATTTTTTGTAGTGATTAGCAAGTTGTCAGGTAGAGGGTGATCTTCCTGCCACATAATCAGTAATTTAGGGCAAGTAGATAAATTACTCTCCACAAGCCATTCTTCTACCCTGAGAAATGACCCAAGCCAATTTTCCAAGATACTAAGGGTTTCAAAACCCCAATATTCATATTGTAGATTAGGAAGTAGAATCCATATGGGTATTTCCTTAACTTTTTCCTTTTCAAGGTCAAAGTTCTTAGACCAATTAATGAGATAAAGGCCTTTCCCCTCAATCAAATAAGGGCCATGTTTCAATACCCATTCCTTATCGTGGAGGGTTGGTGTAGTTACCAGATAAAAACCATTCGACATAGTTTTTAAGGTAAACACTTTCCCCCATGTTTTAGAACACCAAGCTTTTACCTTGCTCAATGTTGGCCGTTTTTTGGCCCATTTTAAAAATAAAGTATGGTCTTCCAGAAAAGTGACAGATTCATTCCATACTACATTTTCAATCAAAACAGTAGTCACATAGCTAATATCAACCTTTGGAAATACCTGTACTGGAGTCTCCGTTGTAGGGTCGAGCTCCTTCACTCTCCAAAATTTTTGTTCAATCCTTAGAAAATAAAAAAACCTTTCATTATTATTCTAAAGGCTAGTAAAGGGTCTTTGGCTCCAATCTTTACTCGTGCCTCTCTGGTTTAGTTGGTTAGTTAAAGGAGGAAAACCTTATCGGCTTTGAGGGTTTTGGAATTTTTCGTTATATTGGTGCCCCCAAACCATAAAATCCTTGTCACTCCTTTCTCATTTCCCCCATAATTTTCTCGATTATTCCAAGTCCATATGATTCTTGAAAGGTTTGTAGTTCTACAACTCCCCATTCGGCCTCTCATAGCCGTTGGGTTGGAAATTTTTCAAATTTCCTCCTCCCGCTCGCTCTCTCTGCCACTCCATCAAGACATATGTTTGATTTAATTAATCCAATAGCTTGATTTCAATTAATTCATGCATTGATCTTCAATTTATTTATATTCCTTTCTTGACTTTAGTTTCACTTTGCTTTGACCAATTTAGGGTGTATACAAATGCTCCTCTTTGAATCAATTTACAAAGCACGTTGCTTCAAAGATTCACTGATGTCTGACTTTGATTTGATGTTGGATCCACTGATTGATGTTGATTTAATGATCTTGATTTAATTAACTTTGATTTGATACTGATGATAAAACCTTGATGTAATTCTAAGATGAAACATTTAAAATAATTTGATATGCCCCACTGATGATTTGATCAATTTCTCCCCTCTTATTCCTCTTTTCAAAAACAATATTGACTCCACATTCTGATGATTATATGTCCCCTCAGGAAATGAATCAAACTAAATTTTTAATATTTTCAAAACTTTAATCTATTTCCAATATGTTAAAAAATAATCATGATTTTGATTGATTTCCTGATAAACATTGATTTCCCCCAAATCCCCTGGTTGAAATGTTGAATTAATTTTCTCCCTTTTGGTTAAAATTATGTGATTAAAATCCCAACAAAATGCAAAAATATTCCATCCAAAAGTTGAAAAGTGAGTTTAAGAGGGTAAAAAGTGTTCATTTCTTCTCATTTTCACCTCTTCTCTTTGGAAAAACTTGGATTTCCCTCTAATTGAAATGATGATGGTACTGACTAGAGAGAATATATTTGAGCATGGGACGTTATCAGTGTCCTAGAGCATATGACAATGTAGTATGTTCCCAATCTCTGATCTTTCCTTTCAATTTCTATGTGTTTCCATGATTTTCCATATTTTTCTCTACTTTTTAGACTTTTTCCATATGTTCTAGCACCTATACCAGATATTAGGGCACTTCCATGATGTACTTTTGCACCTATACTAGGGTTTAGGATTGGTTTTAAAACTTTGCAATGAGTTTTGGTGTCTATACAAGGTGTTTTAGTGTCTATACCCTCAAATGAGTATTTGCAAGATTCCATAGCGCTTCCATGATGTTTAATAACACCTATGCATTCCCAGTGCATGTTGCAAGGTGAAATGGTGCCTATGCATGATAATAAAGTTCTTGTGCATGGTTTAGGAAGATTTAGGAATTTTTAGGAACCTCCAAGGCAAGTTTGTGTTACTCTACGTATTAATTAAGTAATAAAACCCAAAATATAAAACTTCTACCTCTGTTGAAATAATCTTGATCCCATTTATGTTATTTGATGTCAAAATCCCTTCATATGATGTTGATTTGTTACCAAATTGACTGATGTCAATCTCAAAATTCATGTTGATGTGTGTTGATGTTAGTAAAACTAAGTTGATTAGGTTGATTTGATATTTTGTTCTCAAGATCTAGAGAAACAAAATAAGTTTATGTGCTCAAGAAGAGCGATATAGGATTTTTGATGATTGGATTGATTAGGTTGAATAACACTAGACAATCAAATTGATTCCTTTGATTGATTGATTTTTTTTTTATGAAACCATGTTCCCTTTGGGAAATTGATGGTCTGAGGTATCTATCCTTGGCCTTTATATATGATTCCAGACTTGTCTTCTCAGGAAAAGCGTGCGATTAAGTTATGTTGATTAGGATACCTTCTAAAGATGTCTCAATTTTCAGTCAATCGAGGTTTATTGACCGCTTTAGGAGAGAGGTGGCACTCTAACCATAACACCTTCCACTTATCGATGGGAGAGATGACTATCACCAGATGACATATATAGATTACTGCGGATTCCCATTATGGGTGAGCTTGTTTATTATGATTTTTTATACAATGGAGATTTATGCAAGAAAGTATTAGGTGATATTTCCACAGGTGATGAGACCATTCTGTTAGGGATTTTTCTTGTATGAATCACAGTGCTTGAAATAACTACTTGAACACCATGCTTCCTAATACTGATTTAGGGACAAGAAAAGCCTAATTGCTAAGGACTGGATAAGGTCCTTCTTCATT
>MU223293.1:2582866-2599456 GCA_018584345.1 Thuja plicata
TTCTCAGGTTGTTCTATATTATGGGCCTCATTTTCTTCATTTGAGAGGATGAATTGGAGAGCATCAAAACTATAGTTAATTTTTATCTTGCTTTTATCATCTTTTCAAGATTTATTGCATAATTAGCATTAGTTTCATTTGGATTAGTAACATGTTATGTTCTAATATAGTTTGTTTACATATCTAATAGCTCAATTGTATCATCTTCTCAAACTTTCTAGATTAAATATGCATTTCAATTCTTAGATTGTAATTGTATCTCATATCAAATAGTTTCAATTTCAAGATTTTATCATGCTTTAAATATCCTCCATTTTAGCAATGGTCAAGGTTGTTGGCTCTTGTTCTGAGAGTAAATTCAAAAACCCCAACTAAATAGGAGGCAATAGGTCACTTCAATCAAGTTTGTGAAATGGACAATTCATGTTCATCTTTGAAAATTTGATGATTGAGTAAGGACTATGTTGAGTTTGTGCCTGTTTTAGAGGTCACTTTCAAGCACACACATTTTGGCGCCCACCGTGGGGTGGAAAAAATGATTTATGGCCTCACTCTCAAAATATACTGACAGTAATTTGAACTCTGTCATATGTCTGTACATCACTGGTATGGAATCTAGTGCAAAATTTTAGATCGAGCCACGTGAAGTTTTTCTCTCAGCAGCATTCTCTCGTGTGAGGAAACACAATCTCACACAGGTCCCTGCACTTTCTCACACATAGCAAAATACTTTCTCGCATGAAGTTTTACAGACAGTCATTAAATTTCCAGAATCTGCAATTTACTATTATCATTTTCTGACATTTACTTTCTACTATTGATTTCATGTTTCTAATTTATGCTACAGCATAACAGTGGTCTGTAGGTTTCTTGTCAAAGATCTTGAAAACTTGCTAACAGTTTGCTTGCAGGACGGTTTTCAAAGGCATATTAAAAACGTTGTGCTTGTTTACTATTTTTCATTCACATGTTTTAAATAGGGCTTTGTTAAAATTTCTTAAGGGTCCTGATAGAAAAGTAGGGGAATAGGCTCTTCATTACATGGAAGTGATGCCCATGGATGAAACTGAGACCCAGATGTTGCTAGAATGATTGATACCTGGGGAAGCAGAGAAAGATAGTAGATCTTTAACACATCTACTTGTTAGGGGATTATGCTCTTCTCTCTTTGAGAGAATCAGAAACCCAAAGGCTTGTGGATTTGGTGGAGTGAAGCTATCGCGGTGATGAATTTGTCTTTCGTGTTTGGGTAAGGTGAAGAGGTAGAGAAGTATGCTCTTCTCTCTTTGAGAAAATTTGAAAATCAGACCCTTGAATCCAAGCCAAGTTTGTGTCACCTTTAGAGGGCCTACCAAAAGTTGAACCTCCAAAATGACCCAAGTGAGTACAGACCTATCGCCAGTGATTCAACCTCACTATAATAAAGTCTTCTTTGTTGAGTCCAAAGACTCCAAAGCCATGGTAACTTCTTTCTCATGATTCTGACTATCATCTTGAGAAAGCCTTGTTTGTTGTACTGAGTGGCACCGCTCCTATCCCTTCTTGCAAAGGTGTATGACTTTCAAGTGTTGGTGTGGCTGCGAGGCCCTAGCTCTATATCAGAGGCACCAAAGGTTATTGTGAATAGAATCCCACTAAAAAATCTCTTAGTTAGATGCCTACCTGGATCACCTCCGAAAGAAGACATAATCTGTGCGCAGGGAGAGGGAAGAATCTCTCCCCTAGATTCTCGACATAGGTATGCACCTGGATGCTTGAAGTGGTATATGACGCTGGCCCCTACTTTAAGGGTAACCTTTGAACAAATATACTTAGTCCTTGGAAACACCAAAAACACAGGTTCTCTCTCGAGGGTGACACTGTTGTGTGAGGTGCAAGCAAATGCATAAGACAACGGGGCACGAATTTTGTCTTCTCCACCATTTTTCTTTTGAAGGGATAACTAAGTGTTTGTTTTGAGTCTTAAACTATCCAATCATGATCAAATAAAGACTCCCATGATTCTGCCAAGTTGCTTTGTCCTTGGTAGAACTATTTACTACTATTTCTTGATTGAAACTTCGTGCTTGTTAACGAGTGCTTGTCACCTTCAAATTGAGATTGTTGATCTGTATTATCATAAAACTGCCCTGATTCTAGAAATTCTATCAGAGAACAGTCCTCACTGTGTCTTGAAATCTGGTTTTTGTCTCAAAAACAGAGTATGTTTATCAAAATCTGGAGTTTTCTCACGCGAAATAGCACTTCCTTGCGCAAATTTGTACCCCGGTGTCCTAAAATAGCGATCTTTTTCCCACTGACTGGTGATTTTTTCGTCTGATCTGACTTTTTCCTGAGATCTAATTGCCTATTTCCTTGTTGTCTGTAGTCTGAAACTGGTTATTTTGAGTTGCAAATTGACCGATTCTTACTCAAACTTGTCTTGTCTCTTTGTCTTTGGCCTATCTTTTCTGTGTTTTTGTACCTTGGGACGCAATAGTCACATCTTGGCTGTTCTAGACATACTCTTGATGATTCATGTTGGGTGCATATCATATCTTGGTTGTTCTAGCCTATTATCTCCTTTTTGTTCTCTCTAGAGACAGAGTTCTGAGTTGGGTCCTAGGTCCTCTCTCATTTCATCTTCGTATATGCCTGTTACGACTAGAAGTGGTAATATATTCCCTATTCTTGGTTCTGGCACAAGTAAGGGTAAACCTCATAATCCAGGAAAAGATCATTCTGAATCTGTCATCCAACCTAATAGTCAAGAGGGATCCTCAAGTTCCTCTTCTATGCTTAGTACAGATCCTAGTCTGAATTAGAAACCAGTGTTTTAGTTGTGCTCTAATCCTTTGTTTCAAGATCAACATAATTCATTTCTTTCAAATCAACAAAGCTTCAAAAAGTCACCTGTTTGGGTTGATCCTATTAACGATCCTCCTTTCCTTAGCTATCCTTTTGAACATATCAATCCTTTCGATCCTATCAACCTCTTTGATCCACCAAAGGTTACATTGACCATGATTGCTTGGCTCAATAGACTCACTCATACTAAAGCTGTGCACATGGCATAATCCCCTAACAATGACATGGAAACTCCTTTCAATTACATGCAAGGTCAATACAATGATGGTCATGACCAATCTCAAAATGATCAAGGTCAACAAGGCAAGCAACATCATAATCACCCTCCTCCATATGAGCAGAGTCAAGATCAGGGTCAAAGTATTTATGAGATCCTTGGTAATGATGATGAACCAATAACTCAAAATGACATAGATGCTGCAAAATCTAATAAGGCTCTCATCAAGATGATGAAAATTCTCCTTGCGCAAGATAAAGAGAAATATTTTCTAGATTTGGCAAAACAAGGAGTTAAGCTACCCTCAAACTTCCAAGTGGAAACACTTGTGGCTAAAGACGAAGAGAGTGAGACTACCAAATTGTATAAGGTGATTCAAGATATGCAAAATCAAATTATCCAACTTATGAAGGATAAGGAAAAACCTGCACAACAATTCATGATGGAGAGTATTTATCCTTTCCCTTTTGATAGGAGTCTTCATATGCCACCTTTTCCCAAAGGTGTAGAACTCCCTAAATATGATAAATACTTGGGTACCACCGATCCTCAGGACCATCTGAGAGAATTTGGGTCCCTATCTACGGAGTTTATTCATGATCAAACCTATTTGATGCATCTTTTTCCCTAAAGTTTGGGTGGACCTGCCATGGAGTGGTTTTCTCCATTACCCACTGGCATCAAGACTTTTGATGAGATTGCCAATCTCTTTATGTAGCACTATTCTCACAACATACAACATCCCGTCAACATCAGGGACCTTTGCAATCTCAAGCAAAGATAAGGGGAGCCATTCTTGACATTTCTCCAGAGATGGAGACAAATTTGCACTAAGTATCCCCACAAAATACCCGAATCTGAGAAACTTGATATCTTCTTGGACAATCTCACTCCTGATTTTGGGTATCAAGTAGAACTTCAAGGTCCCCTTAATTTTGACAACTTGATAAAGCAAGCTATGAGGATAGAGGCATTTATGGTTAAGAAAGGTGAATTGACTTTGTATAAAGACAACAAACAAGTTTCCTCCTCTTCCAACAAAGATAAAGGGAAGTTTGTCAACAAAAATAGGGATGTTGTGAATGATGGAGTGGTTGACAATGTGACCCCAGCTCCTTCAAAACCGGTCTTCAATCTTATTTCTGGTATACAATAAACCAAAGCTGTTGAAAAGGCTGCAACGAATACTCAACCGCCTTCTTGATTCTCTGGCAACAAACCTTGGGCCCCTTGACCCAAGTGTGAATTTACTTCCCTGGGAGAACCGCTTGATGTGGTTTTCAAGATTGTACTACAAAATAAGATTCTCACTCCTTTGGACAAGCACACATACGATCCGCAACCACAACCCCATTGGTGGAACAAAAATGCATATTGTGACTATCACCAAACCAAGGGTCATAAGACTGCTACTTGTCTTCAGTTGCATCATAAAGTCCAAGGTTTGATTGATAACGAGGTTATTGTTGTGGAGAATCATAATAAGAACTCAGATCACCAGGCATTTAAAGATCCCTTTCCTCTTCATGAGAAAGGTGAGTCTTCCAACGCTAAGAACAATAATGCCAAGGTTAACTATGCACATACCACTTATGACAATCTCATCAATATGATTGAACCTATTGAAGTGGAGTATTGTAATGTGATTACTACCAAGGGGAGCATGGATGCTCCTAAGCCTAAGACCCTATTTGTCTTGAGAGGCCCTGGGTCTCGCTCATCTAAATTTGAACTATCTCAGGATTGCGCAAACGTCACTACCAGATCCTGCGCTAAAATCACTATCAAGGGTCCTGACCCTCCTGCTGCTACATCCTCACCGAAACAACCCGTGGATAAGATTGTTGTTGGCTCTACCAACAACACCATGAAAGTGGTCCCTACGCCTCCTACTGTTGGTTATAGCATTCTTAACCAGCTACAAAGAACCAATGCTCAAATAACTATCTTTGAGTTGTTGAAGATCTCACCTACTCACAGGCAGATTCTAGATAAAGCTCTCGCAAAAGCTAATGTCACCAAAGAAATCAATGTAGATCAGTTTCAATCCATGGTGGGTCACTTGACTTCACCGCACTATTTATCCTTCTCAGAAGAAAATGATCACTCAATTAGTCACCCGCATAATGCTCCTTTGCATATAGAGGTCATGATTGGCAAACAACTAGTCCGCCACGTCCTTATTGATAATGGTGTTGGTCTCAATATTTGCTCTGCTCACTTTCTTGCTCAGCTAGGTTATGATGAAGATCACATAGATTCCCACAAGAGAATTACTATCAAGGCCTATGATGAAGAAGAAAGAAATTCTAAATGTTTGGTTGTGTTACCCATTCGGGTTGGACCGGTTGAAATAAATGTCACATGTCAGGTGTTGGACCTTCCTCTTGCTTAAAACATCCTGCTGGGAAGATCATGGATCCATGAAATGCAAGCGGTTCCCTCTATGTATCATCAGTACATTAAGTTTCCTTTCCAAGGCACATAGGTAACAATTCCTGCTAGTATGGGCTCTTCTTGTAATGCGCTCACATAGTCAACTAATAGTCTTGTTTCGACTAACAGAGAATGCATAGAATTTTGTGATGCCAAGCTTAGAGACATGGAACAAACCTTGAAAATCAAAGACATAGGCGTGGGGGGGTATCAAATAGAACCCATGCTATCATTAGTAGCTCTACCATCATCTCCTCGTTCTTATGGGAGACCCTCTGAGAACAATAGATCTTCTACTCCTCTTCAGATAGTTTATGATGGTGCCTTTGTATGGGCTTCAACACCATTGGAAGATGAAGATGAGGAAAGAGCTATTAAGGCTTGGCTTTGCAAAGGAAAGAACATATCTGAATAGACTTCCCCAGCTCATGAACTAAATCCCAATAGTGAAGGTCTTAAAATTATGAAACACTTTGGGTACAAAGGGAGTGGTCCAATAGGAGTGAATGGTAATGGGTTAGTAGAACCTATTGAAGCTACAAGTCAAAAGATGAAAGACACAACTATTTTAGGCTTCAAGAAAATCCTGTTCCATCTAGGGATTAACAAATTTGTGCCAAAACTAGATCCTCCACCAGAACCTAAAAGCACAACTACAGCTGACACTATAGAGGATAGCTCCAATGAAGATTGCTTTCCTTATCCCATTCCTCCAGACCTGGTAGAATTCTTTGTTGAGCCAGAAAATTTTGTACCGCATGTCAATACAGCTAAGACCGATAGTGAATCTGATAAAACCACTCCATTTGATGCATTAACCTATGAACAATGGAAAGTGTTACAAGACCCTGATTTCCAAGGTGAGCAGTACATACCACCAGAATATCAAGAGCAGTTGGCACAAGAACAGGCTGGTGTCACAAGAACTCCCAAGCCTTCATGGTGCAAACATCCCAGTCAGAGTTCGGACATAGATTCTCATGAATATGATTTTGACAGTTTGTCAGAAGGATCCAATGAAAAGCTTCTTGACATAGGTGAACGGTCTAGTGGAAGGTCTAATGAGTCTGAGTCCATGAACATTAACGTGTCTTCTACTACGGTCGCTAGGAGTCAAAAGGATTCGAACACACCTTTGGATGAGATCAATTTAGCTCTCAGCTTACTAGTCAACGCTTTCGATGCCTATACCGTAAATGCACTTGAACCTGCCACTTCTCTCTCACTCCAACATCCTGAGCTAATAGACTGGAATTACCCTACCTCATCCAATGAAGTCCTTACATTCTAGAATGACTATGCTCTAACCTGATATCTTCACGCCATCAAACTTGTAACATCCTCCACTAGTGAAGAAAGTGTCAACATGATCGAGGCTGATATCAAGTATCTTAGTCATAAAATCAAAAGAAGAAAAAATAGGCACTCTGATGGTGAAAACCATATTGTGGCAGTGTCAAAGCCAAAAAAATTAAAAAGAAAAGATGTATCCGAAGGTGAAAACCTCTCTGAGGTGCCTGAAGATGAGATATTTGATGCACTTCTGAGTCATTTCCAAGAATGCTCATCGGTGCTACTTGA
Source organism: Thuja plicata (assembly GCA_018584345.1). NCBI lineage: Eukaryota > Viridiplantae > Streptophyta > Pinopsida > Cupressales > Cupressaceae > Thuja > Thuja plicata. The sequence continues at coordinate 2,589,948 of MU223293.1, forward strand.
GAAAACTTAGCCGGTAAATCTAGGCACAGAAGAACATCCACACATTATTCATGTGGCTAAGTCATTATCTACAGAAGAACTCAAGGAATTCATAGATTTCTTCAAGAAGAAAAAGATAAATTTTGCATGGATATACTCTGACATGCCTAGTGTAGATCCTGATCTTATCGTGTATCACTTATCAATATCTCCAGGTGTGAAACCAGTCAAGAAAAAACTTAGGAAGATGCATCCACATGTGGCTTTACTTGTCAAGGCAGAGTTGGAGAAAATCCTGAAAGATGGGTTCATCAGAGCCATTGATTATGCAGAATGGATCTCCAACATAGTTCCAATGTCAAAGCATGACAAATCTATCAGAGTTCCCACTGACTTTAGGGACTTGAATAAGGCATGTCCAAAAGATGATTTTCCACTACCCAACATTGATATGATTGTGGATATGATATCAGGGTATGAGATGTACTCTCTAATGGATGGTTTCTCTGGCTATAACCAAATCAAAATTGCGCCAGAAGACCAAGAAAAGACTACTTTCACTTGTGTGTGGGGTACTTTCTGCTGGAATGTTATGCCTTTTGGTCTAAAAAATGCTGGAGCTACTTATTAGAGAGTTGTCACTACCATATTTCATGATATATGCACAATACAATGGAGGACTATGTGGATGACACGCTTGCTAAAAGTATGGACAGGAAGACACATCTTACTGATCTAGGCCCAATACTACATTGTATGGAAAAATTCAGACTGCATCTTAACCTTAAGAAATGTGCATTTGGGGTTACTTCAAGAAAATAGCTTGGTTATATCATCTCCGCGAAAGGAATCAAGGTGGATCCTACAAAGGTGCAAGCTATCATAGAAATGCCTCCACGTCACAATATCAGACAAATTAGAGGTCTTCAAGGTCGTCTTCAATCTATCTGGTGCTTCATCTCACAGCTAGCTGACAAGTCACAACCATTTACTAAAATCCTACATAAAGGTGTGACCTATGAATGGAACAAAGAATGTGAACAAGGTTTTCAACAGATCAAACAATATCTAGCCAATCCGCTTATATTAATACCTCCTATTCATGGGAAGTCATTGATCTTATACATCTCAACTACAGAAATGTCTCTAGGTGCTCTATTGGCCCAAGAAGATAAAAATAATAAAGAAAGAGAAATTTATTACATCAGCGTAACATTGGTCTCTTATGAAATGAATTATTCTGTAATTGACAAAGCTTGCTTAGCAGTGGTGTTTGCTTCCCAGAATTTACGACACTTCAGGCTTGCTCACACTACAAGGCTCATCGCAAAAATTGATCCATTAAAATACTTGCTTAGTAAAGCTACCCTCACAGGTAGACTAGCTAAATGGGTCATGCTCCTTAGTGAATTTGATATTGAATATGTTGAGAGAAAAGCTATCAAAGGGCAAGCGATCGTAGAGCAGTTGGCCGAGGCACCTATTACAGATCATCAACCATTAAGGATTGAATTCCCAAATGAGTCCATCATGCTTCTTACACATTAGTCATGGACCATGTTCTTTGATGGATCATTCACCCAACAGGGGTCAGGTGCTGGAATTTTATTCATTACACCTCAGTGGTATTCATTACCAAAGGCATACAAAATGATGTTTCCTTGCACAAATAACACTACTGATTATGAAGCTTTCGTTAATGGATTAAAGATCGCTATTGAATGGCATGTTGATGAGCTAGAGGTCTTTGGAGACTCACAGCTGGTTATCAATCAAGTGAATGATATCTATCAAACAAAGGATGAAAAACTGGTGCTCTATAAAAAGATGGTTGACGATCTTAAGAAATACTTTGCACATGTTACGTTCCAACAAATTCCAAGGGCATATAATAAAGTAGATGATGCCATGGCTACTCTGGCTTCTATGTTACAAATTCTAGAAAATGATTTCATATATGAATTCCTAGTGGAGACGTTATGCTATCCTGCGTATGATTCCCCTGACTCCTGGATGATTTGTCCAGTCATTGGACATGACTCATCCTGCTACCACCATATCTACTCTTATATTTGTGACCAAATTATTCCTGACACATATACTCAAAATGAGAAACATCACTTAATCCGCAGTGCTTCACAGTTTGTCATCGTAGCTAACGACTTATATAGACAAGGTCTAGACGGTACCCTCCTTAGGTGTTTAGAACCTGATGAGTCCAAGCGTGCATTAGAAGAGGTACATGAAGGCATCTGTGGGTCTCACTCAAATGGTCTTACACTGGCTCGTAAACTTATTAGAGCTGGTTACTATTGGCCAGATATGGAGAAAGAAGCTACATAGTTTGCTAAGTCTTGCAAATAGTGTCAACTACATGGTAATCTGATTCATGCTCCAGCCAAGGAGCTTATTCCCTTCATTACTTTCTGGCCATTTCAATAGTGGGCCTTCGACTTAGTGGGTCAGATATATCTGTCTTCTTCAAGGGGACATAAATACATAATTATTGCTACAAACTATTTTACCAAATGGGTTGAGGCAGTACCTCTTAGTGTAGCTGATGGCAAGTTTGTAGCCATGTTTATACTGAACTACATTATCTATAGATATGGTGTACCCTCATCAATAATCACTGACAATGGGGGCAATTCAAGAACAAAGATCTAACATATTTATGCACTAAGTTCAAGATTAGTCAGCACTGGTCTTCTATCTATTATCCCTAGGGTAATGGACAGACTGAAGCTTCAAACAAGACAATTCTCAAGATCCTACACAATATAGTAAACAAATCTGGATGAGACTGACATCTCTAGATTAATCCTTCTTTTTGGGCTTACCGCACCAGTATACGAACACCAATAGGGGCCATGCCCTTTGCTCTAGTTTATGGTGCGGATGCAGTGCTACCTATTGAGGTTGAGATTCCCACTTTGTGAGTCTCTCTAAAGGGCCTCATTACTGATGATGATATCAGAATATCTCAGCTACAAGAGCTTGAACTACTGGATGAACGTTAAAAGGTGGCATTCGATCATCTCCGAGCATATCAGAAGAGAATATCTAAAATCTATAACAAGAAGGTTAGACCAAGGGACTTCCAAATGGGTGATCTCGTCCTGAGAGAGAACCCTAAGAATCAACAACAGCAAATCCAGAAAGGAAAATTTGAGCCAAACTGGCTTGGTCTATATATTATAACAGCAGTATTTGGGTCTAGCGCTTATCAGCTCTCCACCACAGAGGTGGAACAACTCAAAGAGCCTATCAACGCTCTTCATCTAAAAAAAATTTACAGTTGAAATGTCTTCTGAATGCTCATGTACATACTTTATTCTGAGAAAATCCTAAAAATTGCAAAATGTCCTGAAAAATGATCATCTTAGTGAAAACCTGGCAAACAGGTGCTTTGATGTATCTATTATCCTGGTGAAAACCTGGTAAACAGGCGCCTTGATAATACCAAAAAATTTGAAAAATGAAAAAATACAAAAAGATCAAAAAAAGAAAAAGTACAAAAAAATTGAAAAAATGAAAATACAAAAAAAGAGAAAAAGAGAAAAATGTGCCATTGATGAAAATCTGGTAAATAGGCGTCATGGTAGAAAAAATAGAATTTCTACCAAGATGGTGAAAACCTGGTAAACAAGCACCTCTTGTTTCACAATGCTCTATCAATAGTGGCATCTCTTGGCTTTCTCGCAATTTGCTATTCTGCTTTCCTGCTTCAGTCTGCTTTCCCACTTTAGTTTGCTTTCCTTCTTTAGTGCACTCTCTATCATCTTCGAGATTTTGCTCGACTTCACATGGATTGAAACTAGTCACACTTGGGGGCATCTTCCTGGTCTAGGGGGCATTTCCTATCTTCAAGAGTCTCTCTCCTCTTCGCATCAGTCACCAGTGGTTCTCACTGAGTCTGCCTGCTGATGCCTAGATCTCACATCGATCTTTATGCTTGAGAATCTCTCTTGCATCAGTCACCACTGGTTCTCACTACGTCTACCTACTGTCACTATATTACTGAGATTTCTCACATTGAATCTCTATCTGCATATTCAACATCAATTCATTCGTTACTTGATGGCATGGCTCCCCACTTTGATCGTATCTTCAGTTTACACTCGAGTCAGTAATCTTGTCAGTTCTAAAGGACAACTATCTACTAGCACAAACTGGTGTTTCTCAATACCCCAATTAAACAGTGTTTTTCAACACTCTCTTTGGACACATCTATGTTTTTCAACACACATTGGATATCATCGCAACGTAAACCTTCCTCGATAGCAGTCAAACACATTGCTCTCACAATCACAACGGTGTTTTTCAACACCCTAAACACATACACATTCGTAAAATTTGAAACATGCTGAGCTATGATTGAATCTTTCTTTGAATGTTGTTTGTTCTCATGAATTTCATTGATATTTTCTTTGACTACTGCTTGTGGGTGTGGTTTCAATGATCCAAAAGCGTCAAATAAATAGGGTGTATGTGATAAGAGCTTCTGCATTAAGGTGGAAAAGCGTCACATCCCTCGATCTTGTTTATTTGAACGCCAAGGGGAGGTTGGAACTATTTCCTTGACTATTATTGCTCTACTTGTTTACTTGTGTATTCTTACTACATCAAACTGGAAATAATGTTCAAGTCATCTTGGCTTTTGTGCCCTAACGCTTACATTCATTTCCTACATTTTATCCGATGAAAGTCATATTCATATCATTATGGTCACAGCGGCACCAGTAAGGATTGTATTGACTCCGATGTTCCAAAAGTATCGATGATGATAATTATGCGATGAGTCCAACAACCAAGTCCTAGGGTTGCATTTATCTTAGGCTTGCATTTGCATTTTAGGCTTGCATCATGACAGTTTTTGCTTCTCTCTTCATGGTCTTCTCATTCTTCAAAGGTCCTCATCTTTTGTCCTAGCTTCCTCTCGACTGCACAAGTGTCTGGTACTCACTCTCGATCTTCATTCATATTCTTTTGGTTAGTACCTGTCCTATATTGCAAATATCCTGCATGAGATGATTAGTACCATTGCATTTCCATACATTCATTTGCATTTACATATCCATAAACATGTGCATCCATTATAAGCATAACTCAAAACATACATAGCATCTATCCATCTAACATCTATCATGTTATTCATTCATACATCAAATAAAACATGTGCATAAACATTTACATATTCATCCATGGCATACATTTCTAATCCATACATCTAATCATACAGGAAACATCTCACAAGACATAAAAGCAATATATGAACAAGTACAATGATGCCAAAACCGAGCTCATATATATATATCAATCGATCAAAATGTACAAAGGTTCTACTCGATCATAGTCTCTCAAAATGGTGGTACAATATGTATATCAAGTGTCTCATCTAACCACCCGGCAGAGGTGGAGGAGGTGGCATGCCTTGCTGCTGAGGAGGTGGTCCCTGTGGAAGTGGTCCATGTGGAGCGGCTCATGCCCCAGCATACTCTGAAAATGGCAGAACATGGTCCGCTACCTCTGGAACTGCAATAGTGTATGCAGTATAGTAATAGGCCGACTGAGCAGCCTCATATCTATTCTCTATTTGAGATCTAGCTAGTGCCTCCTGTAACCCTCGGATCTCTCGATCTCGCTCAGCCACTCGGGTCTCCTGAATGATCACCTATGTGTGGGAATCATCCTGATCCCTCTGTACCTGTCTCACCCTCTCTCGGAGCCTCCGGAGAGCCTCCTGTAACTGGGCTACCTGTCCACCTGCTTATGGGTCGGCCATAATAGTATTGGCCATGATGGTATCCTCACCCTACTCAGTAGATCTCTCCTGTGTACGCCTGCTCCCTGCACCAACATCTGACCCCATAGGTCTCGGGGGGATAGGAATCTACACAGTCCTTGGCCACACTACCCTCTCCTGCTGCTGTAATGGCGGATGTTGTGCCTACTGCTATAATGGCGGTTTTTGTGCCTACTGCTGTGGTGGTGGCCGTACCACCTATTGTACGTATGAGCCCAAGCCAACAAGATCTGTGTATCTGGGAAACAGATGGGCTAAGATGTGATCCCTGTATGCAGGTGTCATCCCTGCATTCGTCACCCCTGCCATATAATCCCACCTAGCTGGTGGTACTCGTGCCTCTATCATGCTCTGGCCTCTGTCTAGCTGTCTCTACCAACCCTTCTCTGTCTCATCAACGAATAAGGCATAAGTACAATACTCCTGCGAGATATCCTGAGGTCTCCCAAACTATCGTAATACTTGTGTCAACAAGAAGTTCTCAATAACAATGATAGTACGCCTGATCAAAGGATGTGAATAGAGCTTATACGACATCTCATGTCGTGCGTCATTCCACATCTCAGTGGCTATCCATGGCCGCCATATAACTGCTTCCATATCATCTATTTGGGCTCATTACTGCTTTGTCTTACCCAGCATGGGCTGGGTCATAGGACCGGCATATCTGTAAATGTACGGCTCTAAGGGCTATCGAGTATCATGGAATATCAGCCGACATATGGGAAGGTGCTCCCAGGCCCAGATCTGTAAGACGACAACTCCGGCCGCCATAGTTTGTGCACCTCGATACACAATCTCGTGCATTTCATGATACATCTAAGCAAGCATACACTCACCCCATCTGAATCTCACTACTGGTGTAGCTAGCATCCTCTGCAGCATGCCTCCCCAGCCGCACTCTAATCTGTGTTGACCTCAATCAAGAACCAGGTGACAACTCAAGAAAAGTGCCAAGACAACCGCCAGTGGGTGATCTACACCGTATCTGCTCGATGAATCCTCCCAAGAGATGGCTCGACCCATCACCAGATCATCATCGAAGACCGCTCTCAGTACCAGTGTACCTACTCTCGACTGGGTATCATACTCTACACGAGCCTCGTGGAATGGTACTCTCAGGATCCTATACATGTACTCGTGAGTGACTGTCATCTCCCCCTATGGCAAGTGGAATGTGTTCGTCTCCTAATGGAAATGCTTGACCAATGCACCCAATAGACCGTGATTTACCTGAATATCATGTGCATCATGAAGATATGACAATCCTAGCCCGTCAAGATGGGCACTATTAGCATCTGACAATCTCTGCAGCAGCTCACCCATGACAGGATGGTGCGAGCAGAACACAATATTAGGGAAGTCAACCTGCAAAGAAAGCGACAAGATTGGATCAGTACCTCAACATGATTTTTCAGAGAAATGACAACAAATGCAGCTATGTATCTATCCTAAACACGGTTTTGAGGCATTGTAACTTGCTGACTCTACGACATGAAAAATGACAAATTTCTAGATTGAGAAGATTTCCCATGTGAGGAAACTCTTTTCCCGCGTGAGACAGGATCTCTTCTGACATGAGATTCCATCACATGCGATGAAATCTCACATGGCATGGGCGCGCACCTCGCGTGAGCTTGCGAAGGGGCCCCTTGCGAGATAGCCCTAATACGTGCGAGGAAACAGATTACTCACCAGAAGGGAGACCTAGGTCGGCGCAAGGAAATTGTTCCCTCGTGTGAGACTTGACGCGATAGACCCTAAAAGCTTTAAAAACATGCTAAAATGACCTAAAAAAATTAATAAATATTTAAAATGCAGGATAATGTTTTGTTTACTTACAGGTGCGTCATACTCTGGTGGCCAGTTGTGTCATCGGGAGCGCTCGAATCAATGTGAATGCACGGGAATGCTATCAATGTAAGTTGGAGCTCTCGCCATCGCTAAGATAAAAGTGAATAATGATTTGAAAATGACCCCTCTGGGCCTTATATAGCTTTTGACCTAATTTTCAAAAGTGCTCCATTTTCCATAAAAATTGCACCCTTGGCTAAGTGGACAGTTCTGAATCCATTTTCGGTATCGAAATCAAAACCTGACACTCCTAAGTAGCTCAAAATCAAGTTTTAAAATTTTGGGACTGACATGCTCTGACGCTTGTGCAGTCAACTTTCTGACGTCGCTTTCTTGTCAGAATCATCTCTCGTCATGATTTTCTCAGCTTCTACAATCTTTTCATCAAAGTCGATTCAGGTCAAACTTGGCCAACTATGGTCAAACCTAGTCAACAAGACCTTCTGATCACTCTAAATCGATTCTGCCTTCTCTTGATCTATCTCTGAATTCCTCTTATCTTCGATCTTACTTCTATCTATAATCTTTTTTATCGTGTCATCTTTCAATTTCGCTCCCAAGGGGGCAAGATGATTGCATCATTGAATCTTTTCACATCATTCTCGAATTAGTCTGATCTAAATCAAAAGTCCCCATCGCTAGGGGCATCTCATCACTTGAGGCATATTCAATTTTTCGTACCTTATGGTCAAAATTGGATATTCCATCATCCTGAATCTCTAGGGGCATCTTGATGTCATGCATCTTGTCATCTTGCCATCTATCTTTCTAGGTATCTGAGCAATCTAACTCAGATCCTCAAGGATCAAGCTTTGTTCTAGAGATGATTCTTGAAATATCATTGGGTATTGGGGCAATCTAACCCTAATTCCTGAAAGTCATACTTCATTCTGAAGACGGCTCTCAAAATCTCTTTAGACTGTTATCTAGGCAACCTAACCTGGATCTCAGAGGGCTAACCTTTGTATTGGGGTAATCTAACCCTGATTCTGGAGATAGTCCTAGATCTTCATCAGCTATTAGTGGACATTGGGGCAATCTAACCCTGATTCCTATCTTCTCTCAAGTGGTATTTGGACCGTTGTCTTCGCAATCTAACTTAGACTTCGGAGAATCATGCTTCGTTCTGAAGGTGGTTCTGACTCTCGATCTAATCGGTGTCTTGGCAACCTAACCTACACTTCCAAAATCTTCATCTTCATATCAGACTGTTCTTTGAATCAATGCGCTACTCGCACATCAATTCAAAGAGGGGCAAAATGTAACACCCCAAAATTGGCACCTTACAATTCTAATCAATTTTTGTGCATTTTCTCATCATTGAAGTCCTATTGCACTAGGCAAATTTCTCTTCCTAATTGACTTTAATTGACTTGGTCTCAAATGCAAAAAACCTGAATTTGCATAAATCTCACACTATATTTAATTCCTAAATTATCAAGGTTTATTAGCTAAAAATCCCTATGATTAATTAATTTAATTCTAAATTCCTAAGTGCTTTTAAATTAAATTAATTCCACCCCCTTTAGCTAAATACACATCAAAAGGAATTAAAAGAATTATTTTCTTATTTGAGTGAATTATCCTCAAAAGGAATCTCATAATTCCATATGAAAAGCCACTCATGTGGCAATAATTCATTCTTTTAATTAAATAATTCCTCCAAAATTGTCTCACCTTTCTCCATGGAGATGAAGAGTTAGCCGTTTCTTTTCAAGAAACTTTTCATCCCCTTCTCAGGTAGTTCTATATTATGGGCCTCATTTTCTTCATTTGAGAGGATGAATTGGAGAGCATCAAAACTATAGTTAATTTTTATCTTGCTTTTATCATCTTTTCAAGCTTTATTGCATAATTAGCTTTAGTTTCA
>MU223293.1:2601706-2615311 GCA_018584345.1 Thuja plicata
TATATATATATATACTGACATATGTATACACACATATACATTTAATTGTATATATATTCATATCGTCATTTGCAATAAATTATAGAAATCGATGATCACTTATATAACTGATTGAAATCTACTATATTACAAGTATACTATCGATCTGCATTTAGAGGTTATTACATGTAGTTTATTGGCATATCATGTTTTATATAGGATTCCGATTGAGCATCATTATCGGTGATCATTTCCAGATTGGATATTAATTATTTGTGCAAGATAAATACATATCAAACTTGGTAAGCATTTATGTTTAATAAGTAACAAACCCCGATTAGAGATCGGGTGTTTAGTTAAGGTGAAAAAGCACAATTCATGAGACATCTCATGAACAAACATGCCTCCACTTTGTGGAGACATGTCCGCTCATGGGGTGTCTCTTCCTTATATATTTAATGCAAATCCAATCCACAATTGGAGACATTTAAATTAATAAATGTTCCGATCTTATAGATTGAATACCATTAAGAAAAATGCAGACTTGTAAATTCATGATCAGTATTTCTTAATATTGATTTGGCATCAACTTCATATTTATCAAGTTCAATATTCTGATTTTAATCTGCAAGAAAGTACAGTGATTGTAAGAATCATATTTTCTAAATAGAAAAGCCATAAATAGATCAAATCTAAAATAAATTTAATCATATTAACATGGTATTAGAGCTTTTCTAAGGAAGATCTGATTAAATTTAAGATATCAGATTACCTTAAACCATACTCTCTCTTGAAATTGCAATCATAATGTCAAGTGTAATCAGATTCGAGGATCATCTTAAAGGTGCAAATAACTTTACATCATGAAGATTTAGAGTCATGATGATTCTGAAAGTAAATAAGTTAGACTCATTTGGGAAAGAAAACAAGATAGAACTAAAGAATGATCTGGAGAAAACTCAATGGATTGAGAACAATCAGAAAAATGTGAAACTTATAGTAGATGCAGTTAGGGACCATATAGTACCTATTATGTCTAAACATGAGACTGCATACCTAATGTTTAAATCCCTTGAAAGCAGTTCTAAAATAAAAAAGACCAGTAGGACCCTTACTCTAAAAAGGTAACTTAATCATGCACAAATGTTATTGTTGTCATTGCATGCTTGTTGCTGTTGTGCACCATATATTGTTTTATACACTGTTTATTTCATTGAGACCGTGAGCTTGGCATTTGTAATGTATTTTTTGTTATTGGATCAATGTTTCCATGTTGTTGAGGTTGTAGATGCATTGAATCACCGTTGCCATTCTATTTTGATAGCATGCTAGCTTGACTATCTTGTGAGGTTCGAGATGTGAACTATTTTATCAAGATGTCCTTTTACTGATCTTGTATAAACATGTAAAGATGTAAAAATTTCTTAAAAGTTGTCATGTTGTCATGACAACATTTTCATTTGTAATGAAAATTTTTGCACATTGGTTGCAAGTTGGTTTTGGTCATTTTGGAGGTTGAGGAATGATTATACATCCATAAATTTCCCTATGTAGAAGACTTCAATTGACAACAAATTCGAAGAAATCACCTTATAGAAGACAAAAAAAGGTTGATCCATTTTTTTGTGTGGTGGTAGAGGGATTTGTAGGGTCTTTAACAGTCCAAATCAATTTATTGGAAGCCATAAATCTCATAAAGCATGGTAAAAACATAAAGCTCATAAAGCATGGTAAAAACATAAAGCTCATAAAGCAGGGTAAAGGAGGGCCCTAACTGTGGTAAAATGGGAAAGTTGCCACTTTGCACTGCTCTTCTATTGTGAAGCTCGAGCTCAATTTGGAAGCTTGGAGCCTTTTGATCTTCATATGGCAGCTGCTTAGGAACTATGTTATAAAATTTCAAGGCATGAAATTTTATAATTTTTGACATCATACTTTTTGTTCCTTAGCATTGAGTTCACTATTCAAATAGTTACACACACATACACACATGTGCGCACGCGCGCGCACACACACACACACACACACACACAACCTATACAAAATATACAACCTTCACCTATATATAAGAGTTGATTAGAGAATGTATATGCACAGGTGATGAACATGCAGATTTGCCTAAGTACTACTGGGGGCTTACCTAGCAATAGATGTACTATTGTGATAAAATCATCACAAGTCCATTTGTTGTTGGGTCAAGCTCCTAGCTGTGCTTGGTCAAATCTGCATGTTTGTCACTTGTGCATATACCTTCTCTGAAAATATATAACTTTCATTCCAACTGTAGGAATAGTCTATAAATTAGTGGAACATTTCCTCTAAACTCTTATTTTATGAATTCCAAAGTTATAGATTTTTGTGAAGAGATTTGGTCATGTATTAATAATGCCCTAGTGAATTGTTTGCATTAGTTGATTCTATACAAGATCGACCATCAAAAGACTAAAAATTGCACCCTAAATTCACTTGAAGCATTAGATGCCCCAAAGACAGGAAGAGAGAAATACAAAGGAACATTATCTATCTCTTCCTGTCTTTGGGGCATCCGAAGCTTTAAGTCGTACTTGACATCATCAGTTGACAACTTCACTATTTTGTCTCAAACAACATTGTCAGAAGAAGGAATATGTGAGTGGTTTGGCTGTATTTGAAGCCAGGTAATTTGACTAAATTTAGTTTATATTCTTGTAATTTTCTTGTTGATATTGGGTTGTAACCATAATAAAACAGATGCATTTATCCTGTAAAACCATCTCTATCTAGCAAAACCACCTTGCCTGCACTTGGCAGGAACTATGCTACACTCCAGGTCTTGTTTTATTTTGGAATTGGTTATGCAGGTTTGTACTCATCATAGAACTTGAACGGGTGGATGGTAGATTATTATATTTTTGTGATCTTCGTTCATGTTGCCGCAACTTCAATTGGTAGTCAACACCACTCTCCCTCCCTCTTTTGATTGTACTTTCTTATTTTCTCTAAGGAAAGAGGTTTACGTTTTGGTTGTCGTGTAGCATTTGGACCACGCTTTTTGTGGTGGAATGAAATCAAGGTTGTGGTTATTTATCCTATGCTTATTTTATGATTTGAAAGGACTAAATATGCACAGGATGAAGAAGCACAACCTTGGTTTCATTCGACCACAAAAGCATGGTCCAATGGCTAAAGGCCAAAAACCAAAATATAAATCTCTTTCCTCATAGAGAATAATAAGTATAATCAAAAGAGGGAGAGTGATGTTGACTACCAAATGAAGTTGTGGTATGATATGCAAAGAAAGTGTGTAATTGAACGTAAATGTAGAATACACAGTGTAAAAAATTATGAGGAACTCCCTAACAAAGGAAAGAAAGAGGTTGAAGCTGAAATGCAATCTTATAACAGTGTTGAGAAGGAGGGTTTTTCGAGGGTTTTGTGTTCTTTTACTGGCCATAAATTCTCTTCTTTGTACCTTCATATATATCATTGTCAATTTGTTAGAGCTGGCAGTCATTTGTATCTTTTATATATTTCTTCAAACCCTCATAACTATCCCTTTTCTATGTTTTGATCTTTTGACTGCCATATTTGATATTTGTTCTCTTTAAGCTCTTTAATGTTTTTCTCAAGAGTAAGTACTCTTATATATTCTCCTGAAAGTTGGCTATGCTCATGGCCTATGTGAGCCCAGATGATTTTATCTTTCAGTTCCTTTCCTTGTATAGTATATTTTAGTGAAATCATTATTCCCTTGAAGTGAGAATGGTGCCCAAATTGTGGGCAACACAGACAGGAATGCAGAGACACAGAAAAGGGCGTGGGCAGCCTAATGGAAAAGGCGTCTCAAAGGAATGCAGTCTCAAATGAAAGGGATCATTTTTTAGCTTATAAATAACCCAGAACATCACTGATATTTTTTGTAGGTTTATTCCATATCTTGTCATTTATCATTGCTTTTTTGATATTTTGGTCTGTGATTAAGAAAACCATCATATTTTTCCAACACTATATTCTTTTACAGGCTTATTTGCTTATTCCTTCATTCTCTTCCTTTGTTCTTTTGCGTCCTCCTCTATACTTGTCAAGAAATTCCTAATTTTGCATTCTTGTTCTCTTTTCTCTTCAATAATTATAATACTACGAACTTACTATATTTTTATGTTGTTACAAGATTCATTCCAGTTTTTGTTTGAATGTCTTATCACTTTTTATGTATCCACTATTTTGTTGCGCACAATTTTTACGATGGGAGACTTAGCAGAAGCTAGTAACTCTATACAAAAAATTTCATTTTTTTAAATCATGTATACTGTTAACAATCGGTAAAGTCTAAAGATGCTTTGTGTTTACCAGAACACATTCCACCTGCATTTCTTTCAAAGTTTATCAACAACCCAGAAGAACATATGGTGTTAGAAGGCCCAGATGGGCAAAAATTCAATGTACAATTATGGTCTTGTATAGATAAACTGGAACTGGAATTTCAGCAAGGCTGGGAAATGTTTGTGCATCATTATGAACTGAAGATGGGGAATTTTCTAGTGTTCAAATATGTTTCAAAATCTTTTTTAAATTGAAGATATTCAATACAACAGCTTGTGAGAAAAATCAAACAGAAAGGAAATCATCCTTTCTTGGTAAGAAATAGTTTTATCCTCTTAAAAAAGCTCTATATTTTTGGACAAAACTATCTCTTACCAAGAAAGGACGATTTCCTTTCTGTTTGATTTTTATCACAAGCTGTTGTATCAACTATCTTCACTTTAAAAAAGATTTTGAAACATATTTGAACACTAGAAAATTCCCCATCTTAATTTCATAATGATGCACAAACTTTTCCCAGCCTTGCTGAAATTCCAGTTCCAGTTTATCTATACAAGACCATATTTGTACATTGAATTTCTGCCCATCTGGGCCTTCTAACACCATATATTCTACGCAGTTGTACATGCATTCTCAATTCAGAGTGGGAAAATCTTATTTTGGATGTGAGGGAGGGAAGCCAAACACATAAAGAACATGCACATAAACACGACAGCTGGGAAACATAAATGTAGATATCACAACAGTTGAGAAACATAAATGTAGATATCATGGTCACAATTGTTTGGAGACACAACATAATTGAATGGTATACCTAGATGATGCAACACAACCACTACTCCTCTGGTTCCAAGTTGACACTGCGGGATCCAAAAACCATAGATAAGGAATAAATTTAGAGAGCAGAGGAGGGCCATAACGACCAAAATAATACAGGGTCCCTATATTATTTCGGTCATTATAGCCCTCCTCCTCCGCTCTCTAAATTTATTCCTTATCTATGGTTTTTGGATCCTGCAGTGTCAACTTGGAACTAGAGGAGTAGTGGTTGCATTGCATCGTCTAGGTATACCACTCAATTATGTCGTGTCTCCAAACAATTGTGACCATGATGCCTACATTTATGTTTCTCAGATGTTGTGTTCCAGGACCCCTTATGACCCTTTATGACCCTTTACGATCCCTAAGAATACATCTTAGAGGTCTTAAAGGGTCATAAGAGGCTCCTAGGAGGGGTCAGATGAGCTTCCACCTTCACGTGGTTGGCCTTGTTAAGTAGAGAATGTTAAACTATTCTCGAAACAAAGAGAAGCTCAATATTTTAAGGTCTCACTCCATGCACGACAAATATATATATATATATATATATATATATATATATATTTTAAACATAGCATACTATCACAATTGCGACAGTATTCAGAGAACGACCGACGCCAAAGCACTACATGCGACGTCCAGATGTTGGAATAATCTGACAGCTGGATGTCGCATGTACAACATATCCGTCACATACCCATCGTAATTGCGACACTCATAATGTGTAATGATGACATACTAACCATCATAGTCGGTGCATATCACAATAACGATGGGCATAGCAGCCGTCGGTGTTTCCGACACCAAAACTGCAACACCGGTCTATGTCGCGTGATCGACGGGGTAGTGTCGAAATTGCGACGCATAGCCGTCGAAAAAAGGACTCAAATGTACTAGTGCTCTCCTCCTTCTCGGAGGGCGGCGACTGCTAGCTGGCCTCCTCTGCTTGTTTCCACTATTGCTGCTTCAGCTCGGCCTTCAACCAGTGTTCCTGTGTGGCCTTCTGCCACTCCTGATAAGTCCCCCCGCCTGATGCTAGCCATTTCTCCCAAGCGAGATGAAGGAGAATTGAAAGAAGAAGCTGATGATGGTTGGTCGCTTCCCGACTAGACCCCTGGGCCCAATGTTTGGGGCAATTCTGATCACAGAGATCCTCCTCCCTCTTCTGCAACTGCTCTTGCAGCTTGAGGGCTCTTTTATATGTTTTTTTTTTATGAATAGTTGTTTAATTCCAACCTAGGTGCCGAGTGACTTTGCAAAGTGATTTTTATGCCCCGATCCCTTTTTTGTGAATATTGTACTCTTATATTTTAATTAATAGAAAAGCCTAGATTCATCAAAAAAAATATAGTTTCTAAATTGTCTTTTTATCCCACAATAACAAGTGATGGGATAGCTATAGGCTTTATTTAAAATGTGCCTAAAAGAGAATGGTGTTTACCATTGACCAAAAATCCTATCATTTTCATCTACCATTCTAGAAGAAACAAAAGAATAATTCTTTTTATTGTGTGAGAAATGACAAATTTATTATCTTATTAAACACTTTTCATAAAACTTTGCTCTCTTTTGAAACAATGACAGCTAACCAAATTAAGCAACCTTGAAATGTGAGAGTTTAAAGAATGGGTAAAAATACACCGAATGACAGCACTAAATTCTTTGGCAAAGAGCAGCCATTGCAAAATATGACATAAACACTACAAATTTACATGCCATACACCCTTCGATTCAAGCTTAAGAGAGACTGGACTTAACCACTTCATGAAAAACTCACAGCCAAACCACCAAATTTAGAAATTGACCCATCTCCATATAATGATTCCCAACTTCATTTTCATGGTGGAGGGATTGAGATCTGTCTTCCTCTCCAAACAAAAGTGTCGTTAGAGCATCACCTCACCTCTAAAACTCTTCCTCTACACTTATTTGGAACTAAATTATCATGCACCTACACCAACAGTAGGAGCTAATATGATGCTTTCCAACTATAACACCTTATGAGAAAGTGAGATAAGGCCACCCACTGTGCAAATCAAGGAACCCCACTGGAGAAAAATACAAAAAAAATGGGACAATCACAACAATTTAGGGTTAGGTGTTTCCTAATCAGGGATACAAATGTTAGGTGCTCCAAACAAAAATAACAATCTTTTATGTGGGGTAATTTTCTTCACCAGAACTTGAGTTTATTGGACTTCTCGGGAATCTTCATAGACTTCACTGCGGTGAACAAGAAAAACTTAAACCAGAGGTTGGATCAGCAGCTGGCATAGCTACATCAATACATTTCTACAAGTGGCCCACATCAACGGTCGAGATTCATTTCCAAAAGTGTGGACAAATGTTTGCCGTTGATTTGCATCGCTTGGATTCCCTTTCAGTACAAGGTAAGTCTTTTGGCCTGCCAGATGCCGGGAAACTGAATTGAATTGAATGAATTGAATCGAATTGAATTGAATTTCACCTGAATTTCATTCTCCACCAATATGGATGCCTAAATACAGTGTCTATATATTCTTTTTTTACATATGTTTTTTAACAGCCCAAGAGAGTGCGATTTGATTCTGCGCCAAAAGTTTCAGTTTTGAGAACACCCACAGATAGAACTGCTGGGATCAGATTGCTTTCGTTGTGATGGCTCATGGTGTAAGAATGTGCAGTATAGCTGCATTGTGTGTGGTGGCGCTGTTCAATGCAGTTGCAATAGCAACTAAGCCTGAAAATCATGTCGGTGTACACCAGAATTCTTCAAATGGCTCTGTCATAAGCTCTAACTCTGTTCTGGTTGCATTACTGGATTCGCGTTATGATTATACTGAGCTAGCAGAGCTGGTGGAGAAAGCCCTGCTCTTGCAGGCTCTTGAGGAGCTTGTGGGGAGCAACAACATCACTATTTTTGCTCCCAACAACGCATTTTTGGAGAAGAATTTGGATCCAGAGTTCAGGAGGTTTCTGCGTGAGCCTGGGAATCTCAAGTCCCTGCAAAAGTTGCTGCAATTCCATGTGGTGCCCAAGAGAGTGGTTGCAGAGGAATGGACTAATGTTACTCACAGGTAGGGAAAGTTTTAGTTGCTACCATTGCCAAATTGAATAGCTCTCTCAATTTTGTACCTGTGTTAATAATGCATAATTTTTTTTGGAATTTGATGTTAGAGAGTTTTGGTTGCAAATCATAACTGATGATGTTTTGGAAGATTCCCAAATGCAAATTGATATTATTCTTAGTGACCTGAATAAGTACTTTGTAGTGACTTGCAATAATGTAATTAAGTAGTTTCTGTAATTGGGCTGTCTGAAATTGCCTGGAACCATTTTGTAACTTCTCCCTCAAGGATGCTGATTGTAGGCTTTATGTCTGTTTATAAGATTTAAGGCATATTTTAGGACATTGAGCATTTTAGGTACATTGGGTTTTTAAGATTTTAAAGGGTTTAGATGCGTAAGGTTCGAGACAGTATTATAATCAACAAATACGGAGGACTGAATATATGTCTTTCACTCAAAATGATTTGTAGTCCTACCTTTCTCTGCTTTCCAATGAATGTGTTTATTTTTTTAGTCTAATCACTAATATCTCTTAAATGCTTTCCAATTGATTTATTCTTTTGTGTTTGTTCATTATTCCCTGAACAGAGAACTGATAATCCGCTATTATAGCGTTTTCTGTCCATCTGCAATTGTTAGTGATGTGATAATAGTCTATTTCTAGACTACCAATCTAAGGGCTTCATAAAAGTTAAAATGGATATGAACGAAAAATAAACTTTTTGCTAGACAAAAATCATTGAGAAATGGCTTTTCAAATTGATTAACCATGATTTTTTAACCACATTTCCTTTTTTTGTACCTCACAGGGCCCTGAACTGGGACGAGGAGCTGAATTTTCAGTTGAACGAGGATTCCAATAGCAAAGTAATGAAAGTGGATCTGGGTACTGTGACACACCCTAATGCTGTGGTAAGGCCAGATGGGGTTATTCATGGTATTGACAGACTCCTTGTGCCAAAGTCTGTGCAGAATGAGTTCAATGAGTGGAGGAGTAGAAGGGTAATACTGGAGGCTGTGAAGCCAGAGGGGGCTCCTACAGTTGATTCTCCTCGTTTCAGCAAGAAGATTCCATCGACAAGCTCAAGCAAAATCTCATTGCCCTCAATTGAGTTTGCCCTTGCCCCTGGACCTTCCCTAGCACCTGCCCCTGCACCTGGGCCTTCTTCTGGATATTATTGGTTTGACGGGGAAAGCCAAGTGAAGGACTTCATTCACACATTGGTGCAATATGGTGGATACAATGAGATGGCTGACATCTTAGTGAATTTGACCTCAATGGCCTCTGAGATGGCGAAGCTTGTTTCAGAGGGATACCGTCTCACTGTCCTGGCTCCCAATGACGAGGCAATGGGGAAGCTTACTACAGACCAGTTAAGTGAACTGGAACATGTCATATATTACCATATGATTCCTGAGTATCAAACTGAGGAAAGCTTTTATACTGGAGTGAGACGGTTCGGAAAGTTGAAGTATGATACTCTGCATATTCCTCATAAGGTGGTCACCCAAGAAGCCGATGGCACTGTTTTGTTTGGGGAGGGAGAGGAATCAGCCCATTTGTTTGATCACGACATTTACGTTGATGGGAGAATCTCTGTTCAAGGCATTGACAAAGTTCTGATCCCTCCAAGCCACCATTCTAAGTTTAAGAAGTTGGAAAGAGAACAAAAGATGGCCAAGCAAAGCAAAGCAAGCAGAGGTAAGTTGGTCATTGTTGATAAGTTCACAGCCTTGCCAAATTTATATCTTTAACATCTATAGAGGTATATTAATGCCAATGACTACACTATATAAGGTACAAAGGTAAAAGGTAAAGAGGATTTTTTAAGTTGCAACCTTACATGGGTTATCATCTGGGAACAAAGGATCTTTCTCACTTTACCTTGCATGTTGTTTTAATTCTGTACTCTTTAGGTTTGGACCTTGCAATAATCTGTCTGCATTTTTCAAAAAGGAATGTTTTTGCCTCAGTTGAGAATTTATTTGTTGTGAGTTACAATTCTGATCTCAGGATTTTTGCCACCAGAATCTGTTTGCATTCCACTGGATTGCGAATTTCAATATCCCTCCATTGAAACAGTAGATTCTTCCATTCCAATCTGGCTTTCACTTTGGTTAGATTTATTATGCATTTCCAAAGCAGCTGAGTTTTGTTGGGGGAGCCACTCTGCCAATGTCAAGGAGTATTTGCGCACCTGGACTGAGTCTTTTCATTAATTTCACATATCATATGGTAAAGCAGGCTGCAGCTAAGATTCCAACTGAAATGGAAGCTTGGTGGAAAGCATATGACTCCACCAAATTCACATTGTTGTTTTCCTTTGAGAATCATTTACTTAATTCCTGGCCAAGAAGTCTGTCATTGGGAATTTTGTTTTCAGTAACGAGTAGTCATTGTTCCCAAAAGTGCAAAATTCATGTACTTCTAATTGCTTAGACTCATACAGCTAGTAGCCTAGTTGTTTCAAAAGAAAACTTGGTAATATAGTCAATCAATTTCTGATGTTGCTTGAGGTCGCCTAATAAGATCGGGAACTGGGGGGTAGGGTATGTACGCCTCATTTGTAGCACAGCTAGGTGCCTCCCGCAAGGAGTACGAGGTAGTCCCATATTGCTGTCACCATATGTAGACCCAAAAATACATGGCTGGTATCGCGGACTATAAAAGGACCTTTCCTTTACTTTTTTGATGCAATGAAAACAAAAGCTACAAGGGAGAGTCAGGTGTGCACTGTAGAAATATAATAGCTTTTGTAGGAGATTTGCAATTCTCTGGGGTACACATCATTTAAGTGCCTACAGTATTTTCTTACTTTCCCTTTGGTCTGTCCATAAATGTCCTATGTTGCAGAAGTGCCGCAATGCTGTAGACAGAACCAGGACGCTATAAGTTATCTATCTAGAAGCTCATTTTCTCATTCAAGTTCAAAATTTTGAGGCCATTCATCTGGTCTGTCACAGTACCTTATGAATTTGCAAAAGCATATTTGATAAACTACTATGTACAGCTGAAAGGTTTTATTTTAAATTTATTAGGAAGCTCTTGTCTTGTTTCTTCGTTTATATTACCATTTTCCCATCTCTTGGACTGGTTGGCACGCAATATTCAAGTCATTTTGGTACATTTGGTGTACAAATGCATCAATGCTTTTGCAAGTTACTTGGATCACTTGTTGGTCTAACTTTAGGTATGCCATAGGTTACTGTGCTTATATTATCTTATTGAAATTAAATGGTACTTCTAGACAATCAGTGGCTAGTCATTGTATGTCATGTCATAATATTTTCATGGATGTTGATTGCAGGACGCTTGCTAGGATCAGTATGCAACCTTCTAGAGAAGATTGGTCAGAACTCTATTGTCTCAAGCTGTCAGTAATTTTGAGTTGATGGAACGTTATCATGTTTCTATCCTATTACTTTGATCTTATGAGCAGTAATAACATTCAAAGGGAAAGTTCAATTGAGGATGGTAAACTATGAGAATAGTCTCGAACCGAAGTGGCTGTTACCAACATCAATGTTGTGAGAAGCAGGATTTATGTGTTTTTTATTGTTGTCCTATTGTTTCTGTCAATAAAGAGCCAGATTCAGATGCCTATGTTGTACGTTTGGAATATAGTTTGAGCACAGTACTGGTCAACAAGTTGTAAGTGGAAGCAGAGCCAAATTTCTGCCATAGGAAGTCAACTGTGATATTAAGATAACGAGCTTTCATATGATTGATTTGTATGATAATAGTTGAATTAGACACTTTTCTGTATAGAGCACTCAGATGCCTCTTTTCTTAATTAGTGTACTCAAGCAAACCGTGAGTGCAAGAATAAGAATGTTTCTTCTTATACATTTTTTGTCTTAAATATGTAATCTATCAAGTTGGATCAATGTGTTCTCAAGTTGCTCAAAGGATTGTGCAGCAAATGATGATTTATTTTCCCTTTTCTTTTAACAAAGTTTGTTTTCACAATATTGAATGGCTGGTGTGGGTAGGAAAACCATCGTATTGTCAGTTTAATGAAGGCTTTGGGGCAAAAAGGACATGCATTTGTGTATATGCTGCAAGTGTACTCTCATTAGATGGGCACAGAAATCAATTTGTAATTACATAGATGAACTACTGTAGGGGTAGATTTGCAGGGTTACATTACAATGAGAAATAGTGAATCGAATTTTACGCGGGCCCAAATTCTGACTTTAAATCTATATGATATGAATGCAATTTTGATTGGCAATTCATGGGTTTGAAGACATTCACTGCAATAGGCACTAGGCTATCAAAAATTTTGCTTGTATTGAAATACAAGCTTAATTTTTGGAAGATAGTGACCAGGCATCGAATCTGCAGGATGAATGGCCCACGACAGAGGCTTTAACTTTAAATTGTGTCAACCAAATGTAAAGCAATTTTCTAAAAACCCTAACCAACTCAATCAAATAAGTTATAAAAGAATCATTTGAAACTTCAGATTCGAGATTTCGAATTAATAAAGAAGTGAATGCAGGTTGCAAAGAGTTATATGTAGCATACCACGACGAGATTTTAGCAAGGAAACGAATTTTCACTGTTTCACTGTAGGATGAAGCTTTGCCGCAACGACTGGTTTAAATCAGTTCATAAATCTCATAATATAATAAAATAAATATAAATATTAGGGCATTCTGCCATAATAGGGGAAAATATTATGAAGTGTTTTAAAAAGGCACAGGCTAACAAAAACACACCAAAAGACAAAAACCAAAAAAAAGGGTCCTGTTTTTTATTTGAAAAAAAAATTCCCGCTTTCTGGTTTTTGAAATTTGGTCAATAGTGCATTTTGTAGGAAACTTAGCCACGTCCCTTTAAAAAGAGTTTAGTGTTCTATTATGGTGTCATAGAACATTGCTTATATTTCAAGGCAGACATATGTATTTTTAACTAAATCCTTATTAGATTATAATTCGATATGGTTGAAAATATTTTTGATATATTTTTGAAATATCTAAATGTTTGGTAAAAAGTTTGATCAATCTTTTATTGATTTGTATTTATTGGCTTTAAGTGTAAAAACAAGTAAACAAAGATGTATATGTAGTAGATGTGATTATTAGAGATTAATTTAGAGTCTTTTATTGATTTGTATTTATTGGCTTTAAGTGTAAAAACAAGTAAACAAAGATGTATATGTAGTAGATGTGATTATTAGAGATTAATTTAGAGTCTTTTATTGATTTGTATTTATTGGCTTTAAGTGTAAAAACAAGTAAACAAAGATGTATATGTAGTAGATGTGAATATTAGAGATTAATTTAGAATTTTAGAGTGAAATGTGATTAAGGTATGTTTATGTTAGGGTGATACCACAATAGTGGGTTACACTTTTTTGCCTAAACGGACATTGAAGTGTACATTTTGAGAAAAACTTTCACATTCGGATGCATATTGTCGTTAAACTGTTTAAAATCAGAAGATGAAGT
>MU223293.1:2626765-2651687 GCA_018584345.1 Thuja plicata
AATGAATCTATTGATCGCGGGCCACTTCGAGGGGGTAACCTCCTTTGAGCAAGCTCAATACAATAAATTCGTCGGTGCCCATCAAGGGCCTCAACCTACTCTTATATACTAAGTATGATCTAGAAAATTAATACTACCTATGCATGTGGGATAATAAAATATACTCACGGGATGACTTACAAAGCATATGTGTCCAACAACACTACACTAACAAAATAAACAGAAGGAACACACAGGTTCCTAGCATAGTCATGTTGCATCTGGCAGTAAAAATGAAGACTAAGGAGGCCCTAAAAGCTAAGATCCTACAGAAGGGTGATGAGCCCTTGATCGAATGGATCCAAAGTTTGGAATTCAAAATTGAGATGATTATTCAGGCCGAGATAGGGCTACAACAAATAGATGTTAAGGTGCAGGAGGAGCAGAGTACAAATTATAAACTCCTGCTAGGACTGCATGTGGATTCGCAAAATAGTGGTGAAGGAAAAGCAATAGTTGGAGTGGCCAACATACAGAAGTCATTCACAGACTACTTGCATAATTTGGCAGAGTTGTCTTCGACTCATTTAGACAAGGTGCCAGAACTCCAGCAATTGAGCGGATGCATCTTTAAGGCTATGGAAGAACTAAAAGACCAGTCGGAAGTAATCAAAACTCTAGCCAAAGAGCATTCCAGATGGCTCATCCGTTACACCAATGTCCATGTCAACAGACACGAAGAGCTCATCCAGGTCATCACTGCTGTGATTGCCTATAGGGCTAAATTAGCTAAGGAGAAGGAAGCCGAATCATAAATATATTCTCCTCTTGTGCTATTTTTGTCAAAGTTTTGTAACAGATAGCCCTTTGGTTATCATTTTTGGTTGGGAAGTTGAACCGTTTCAGTTACTCCTTTTTGTAACGGTTCAATCTGGAACTCTATATGTATGAATCCAAAAATCAATACAAGGGTCGGCTAAATTTTGGTGTGAAAAATATATCATCGTTGTTGAGTCAATTGTGTATGTTTGAATGCCATTTCTTTAACTGTTCCATTGCATCTCATTTATCTTTCTATTGAATTCAAACGTCTCATTTAAATTAGACTCATAATCTGTATTTGAACCGAAGTTTTGTATTATGATTTGATACTGTTAATTTAGGGGAAAATCAGTTGCTTCTCTAAGTTTTGGGAATGTTCTTATAATATAGATTGACTCATATCATCGCATTGTTAGCTTTCAGTCTTGCATTTGCATTTTAGTGTTGGCCTATGCATCACCAGTTTTGGGGAGTTAATCTGATCGATAAAGTGTTAGAATTGGTTAGATTTAGACTTGTAATTACTTTGCCTGAGCTATTTTCTGTCTATATTTAGCTTGGTTTACCTCTCCTGCTCTCGGGTTAAGAGCATACCCCTGTTAGGTTAGGAAAGACTGAAATTCATCGAACATTATTCACATAAGAGAGCTATACCTTCCAATTCAAAGGGAAAATATGTTCTCAAGTAACTATTTCCCAACTGTTGTATTTGATTGTTCTTACACAATTTTGGGTATTTTAGAGTTACATTCAAAAGAACAATCTGTTTACCAACAAATTTTTGGCGACTCTGCTGGGGATACGAACATTCGTTATAACAGAAGCATACAATTAGGAAAAATGGTGCTTCCCCATGAAAATATAACCCTTGTGCTCCAACCTGATCTTGGATTCCAAGATGACCAAGAAGATCTCATTTCCTCATTAAATACTTTCATCTGGAGATATAGGAGAAGCACTGAACATTATAGAAACGCTAGTCAAGTGCTTGAACTGGAAGAAGCTAGAGTAGAAGCTCTTGAGAGAATCTTACAAAGAAGAAATCTGAGAAGGGTAGAGCGTGAAGTTAGGCCACAGTATCAGGCAAAAATCTGGAGCCTAAAATATTTCTCAGAAGTACCATGAAAGAAGGCAACACTGACCCAGTCTTTGAGAGACTTGCAGATATTAACTTTTCTCTCCTTGAAGTACCTCATCGGGGAAACAGAGCCGCAAGGATCTAGAGCAGACCTTCTTCACCTCCTAAACAAACCACCTAGTTATCCACCACTTGTCAAGTGTTGACATTGCACGAAGTAGTTGCCCCTCCTATCATCAACCTAACACCCTACTTACCCCAAGTAGCTATGGCGCTCCCTTGGGCCGCTGCGGTCAGACCTCTACAACTAGCTGCATATAACCCTCTCCCTACAGGCTCTAGAAAGAACTTTCCCAAATTCTCTGGAGATGGGAAGGTATTTATGGATGAGCATATTGCCGCGTTCTTCACTTTAGTTAACATTCTAGCTGTCAGAGAAGAAGAGTGGTCGTCAGACTATTCATTGAGACTCTTGTCGAAGGTGTCGTTGATTGGTTTCATCATTTGCCTGATTCTTCTATTACCAATTGGGCTACTATGAGAGCCACCTTCGAAAGAAGGTTTAAGACTACTAAGGATGAACACAACCTGTTGACTCAATTGGCTTCTATCAAGAAAGAGCCGTCAATCAACATGAGAGATTTTGTAGCCAAATTTAATAAACTGGTAAATCGTATCCCAACGGCTGATAGGCCTACGACGGGAAATTTGAAAACTTTCTTCATAAGTGCTATGCCACCAGACATCAATTATGATCTAAGGAGAATAAACCTTGCAAATTTGGATGCCACACAGAGAACTGCTATAGAACTCGAAGACCACATGATTTCATCCGGGAAGTGGAAAAGGGAGATACAGTCTAGAGCCAACAGTAGCAATACTACGTCATCTGATGAGATGCTCCAAAAATTGTCTAATGAATTCACTGCCTTCAAGAGACAACTTCCCAGATTCAATAATCCCTACCAGCGAAACTTTCAAGAGCAGCCTGGGAGATATAACGATGGGAGGAATGCAGAAGGCAAGACGTTACAGTTAACTACTCTGCCACAAAGGCTAGCTATAGAAGCTCCTTCTAAAAGAGGTAATATGTGTGCCTTCCACTTAACCACAGATCATGATGGGGAAAGATATCCTGATGTATCCCGTGCTTGGAAAATGCACCAGACCGATGAGTGGAATGCTAGGGAATCTGGAGCAGAACTAGATTCATACTCACATGGCGACTCTGAAAACTTATATTTAGAGTATGAATCAGATTCAGAACAAGAAGTGACATGTTATGCCACCATAGATGGGACCTCTTATGCGGTCTTGACTCAGAGTCAGAAAGATAAAGGCCATGGTTAGTCACTGCCTAAACCCAATGAGGCATCTACTTCCAATTCAAAGGAGTCTAATCAAGGTATGAGGATTCCTCAACTAAGTAAAGAACACAACTCTTTTGACATTATTCAATTTTGTAGAGATTCCAAAATTCATATTTCCCCCATAGACTATCTTAAGGCTAATCCTGTTGAGTTGCAAAAGCTGGTAAATTATTGTAAAAGTGGAAACCAAGAGTTAAATCAAAATGTCATGACTACCATAGAAAATGAGTCATTATTTATAGACCCAGTTGAATAGAGGGAATCATCTATTTTAGCCACCTTCCCAGGCCAAAAGCCTGATCCATTCTATGTTTCTTTATATATTAACGGTTGCAAATTGAGCAATTGTATAATAGACTCCGGGGCATCAGACAATGTAATGCCATCTACCGTGGCCAAAGCCTTAGGACTTACCCTCACCAAAGCCCATGGTAGATGTTACTCCATGGATTCCAAGAAAGTACCCCTGGTTGGTTAGATTAAGGATGCTCAAGTGGCCTTAGCAGCACATCCTGAGAAGAAGATGTTGTTAACCATCCTCGTAGCTGATCTACCTGCTAGCTACAGTTTGTTGTTGAGCAAAATTTTTTGTAGAGACCTTCGAGGGGAGATAAAGCTGGATTGGTCCCAAGCCCTGATCCCAGTAGGTAACAAAAATATTAAACTGGTCCTTGAGGAAAAGGATAAGTTTACAGTGTTGAAATTTGATGATCCTAAAGCTCAAATCTTGTACCAAGAATTGCAGTTTGGCAATTATATGTTTTTCAATGACGAACTTGAGAAAGAAACAAAAATTGCTGAAGAGGAAAAGTAATTTTCCATTGAAGAAACACCACCACAGATATGGACTCTTGAGTTTGACAGTAGTTGCGCGTCGTCAGGATCTAGTGCAGGTGTGGTTTTGATATCACCCGACGGAGTATGTGAGCCATTGGCTTACAAATTAGAGTTTGGAAACACCAACAACACCGCCGAATATGAAGCCCTCTTGTTAGGGATTATCGCCATGAAAGAAAGAGGTGTGAAAATTCTGAGAGCTCATGGTGATGCTAAGCTAATTGTACGACAAGTCAAGAATCAGTACTCTGTAAAGAACCATAGGTTGAAGAATTACAGAAACAGAGTATGGGATGAAATAGAAGCATTGGAGGCCTTTTTTATCGAATTTGTACCAAGAGAGTTGAATTCCAAAGCCGATTCTTTAGCTATCTCAGCCTCATTATTACTTCCCCACCCAAAATTCAAAGATAAAAAATACCAAGTGGAAGTTATGTATCAACCATCTGTGCCTGATAACATGGAAGATTGGCAAGTTTTCAAAGATGACAAATATCTCCTTCTCTTTCTAGAGGGCGGTGGGGACTTCCATAAAGAGGTCCATGATGACCGTAAAGGAAGCTGCCAAAGAGAACCAAAGAAAGATAAGTTAGATGTTATTCAATTGCAAGGTAATATCATTCTACCCCATCTAGTCACTCTTGAAAAACTCTTCAAGAGACATGACATGTTTGTGAAAAAGAAAAGAATTGAAAGAGGGCCTACCACAGGTGAATATGAAGGAATGAATATTGGAACTGAAAAAGACCCCAAAATGATCAATATTGGGAAGTGTTGTACAAAAGAAGAAAGGAATGAGGCCACGAAGTTTTTTCTAGAATACTCAGATGTTTTCGCTTGGAGCTACGAAGATTTGAAAATTTTATGAATGGGAAATTTAAACACCAGATTCCCTTGAAACCTCAAGCTACTCCTTTCAGGCAAAAATAGAGAAACTACAACCCCAAAGTTGCTGATGCCATATTCAGAGAAGTTGATAAAATGCTCAAAGCCAAGATCATATATCCCATCCATCACTCTACTTGGGTTGCAAACATAGTACCCGTAAGGAAGAAGAACGGAGAAATAAGGATCTGTGTTGACTTCAGAAATCTAAATCAATCTTCCTTGAAAGACAACTACACTCTTCCCAATATGGATCATCTCTTGCAGATCGCGGCTGGAGCCAAAATGATGTCTATGTTAGACGATTTCTCAGGATATAATCAGATAGAAGTCGAGAAGACAGATCAACATAAGACAGCTTTCACCACTCTGTGGGGGACCTTTGCATATCACAAGATGCCATTCGGATTAATCAACGCCGCAGCTACTTTTCAGAGAGGTATGGATCTGTCTTTTAGTGATATGTAGAATAAAATCATTGGTATGTATCTGGATGATCTTACCATGTTCTCCAAAAAGAGAATAGATCATATAAATGATTTAAGAAGAGTATTGCAAAGGTGCCGGGAGGATGGAATTTCATTGAATCCTAAGAAGTCAGTGTTTTGTGTAACTGAAGGGAAATTATTGGGTCATATAGTCTCCCAAGAAGGTATAAGGATCGATCCTGAAAGAGTGAGAGCTATTCAGCAACTGAGTTTACCAGTAAATAAAACTGGAGTGAAGTCCTTCTTTGGTCAAGTCAACTTCCTTAGATGGTTTGTCCCTAATTTCTCTGAAATTACTAAGCATATTGTTGATATGATGAAGGGGAATGTAAACTTCAAATGGAATGACCCTGGTAAGCACGCTTTCAAAAGTATCAAGGATGCCATAACTAACACTCCAGTATTATGTCATCCAGATTATAAGAAAGATTTTATAATCTATTGTTATTCTTCTGAACACACTCTGTCCGCTATTCTAATGCAAGAGAACGAGGAGGGAATTCAAGCCCCCCTAGCTTTTATGAGTACACCTCTAAAGAACCATGAGCTGAGATATTCTCAAACTGAAAAGCACGCCTTTGCAATGGTAAAAGCCCTAAAAAAATTTAGATTTTATATTCTACATTCCCACTCCCTGGTGTATGTACCTGAGGCTACAGTGAAGAGTATTCTGACTCAACAAGATATGGGATGTAACAACTGAGGAGCGTGTTTAGCCAAAACCCAAGAATACGACATAGAGATCAAGCCTACCAAGCTGGTGAGAGGGAATGCTTTATGCAAAGCAATGACGGAAAATCAAGCAGACGAAGACCCAAGAGCTACACAGCTAGTTTTGGCGGTAAGTATGCAAGACCCATGGTTTGAGAACATTGTGTATTTCTTAACCTATGGTGAATGTCCTGAAGGATTAACTTCAAAGCAAAGGCGAGACCTAAAACTGAAGGCTTCTAAATATGTAATCTGGGAAGATAGACTATATAAGAGATCTATAGATGGAAGATTCCTCTGATGTGTCGATAAACAACAACAAGAGAAACTATTAAAAGTTTTTCATGATGAAGCTTGCGGAGGGCATTTCTCCTCATCAGTCACCGCGTACAAAATTTTGAGACAATGTTATTACTGGTCGGGGATGTTTAAAGATGCATACTAGTGGGTGTCAAGATGCGAAAAATGTAAGATGTTTACCGGGAAGCCACAGTTAGCAGCATTACCCCTCAGACCTGTGATAATTTAAGGACCATTCCAACAGTGGGGACTCAATTTTATTGGCCCTATAAGCCCTACGGCCAGTGCAGGTCATACTTATATAATTACTGCGACTGACTATTTCATGAAATGGGTGGAAGCCAAGGCGACCAAAAGAACTACTTCAGAGATAGTATGCGAGTTCATCAAAGAAAACATTTTGGTAAGATTTGGTGTACCAATTAAGTTGGTTATGGATAACGCCACATACTTTTCCTCTCAAGAGATTACTGAATTTTTCTTTGAGTATGGCATCACAATCAGCCACTCTTCTGATTATTTCCCTCAAGGGAACGGTCAAGTGGAATCTAGCAACAAAAATTTAGTGAACATCATGAAAAAGATCATGGCAGAAAACCAGAGAAATTGGCATAAAAAGATCCACGAAGTCCTCTGGGTGGATAGAGTGACACCCAAAAGAGCCATTGGTGTATCTCCTTTTGAACTTGTCTACGGAGTAGAAGCCAGTTTTCCATTGCCATTGGAATTAGCAACTTGCAAGCTGAAGACAATAGTAGAAGATGGCATATATGAAGACAGTTTGGAGAAAAGGATCCTGTACCTGAGAAAATTGGAAGAAGAAAGGGAGAAAATGGTTGATCATATCACGCGTCATCAGATGCGTGTGAAGAATCTGTTTGATAAAAAGAGCAGGCCCCAGAAATTTATGGAAGGAGACATGGTGTTGTTATGGGACAAGCGCAGGGCACCCAAGGGCATGTACGGGAAATTCGAAACACTGTGGAAAGGATCTTTAAAAATCCATCAGGCGTTCAATGAAAATTCTTTCAAATTGGCTTATCCAAATGGAGAGGTACTACCCCTGACGTATAATGGTCAGGATTTGAAGCTCTATCAGATCTAAATTGAACGTAGGTAACCCCTGTATTGTACCATAGTTACGTTTAGTTCCTAATTTTGTTTTCCTAGTTAGGTTTCCTTTCTTCTTTCCTTTCCGTGTCTTGCCTTAGTTTTCTTGTGAGCCACATTTTGTTGAGCTTTGCAAAACCAGAGATTTGAGTTCCTTTCTTAGACATGAGAATTTCCAAGTCCCCAGACAGAGCCAGCTGTTGCCCCACTTTTGGTCTTTATATCTCAAGGCAAAAATGGATGTTTTGTGTGTAGTAGTATTCATTGAAGTCTCATGCAAGTCTGGAGTCTAAGTCTAGAAGTCCCCTTAGGATAGAAGGCCTTTATCGGATTCCCCTAACTTGACCTCTCTTTCCTAAGCTAGGGGGGATTCCGAGTTCAAAAATCACATTTTATCAGGTAGGTTAAGTCCCTAATCTGGTAAAGGCTGCGTTTTTAAAGTTTCTACCTTCAAAATTACAAGCAGATAAAATACTTTGCCTCATATCTTCAAGTTACAACAATGGCGGGAAATCAAGTTTTGACTTCTCCATGGTGGAAAATGAAATACGGGGTGCGCTTTCCACAATTGATAGACTTAAGAATACCAAAGATAAATAAAGATGGAAAATGAGGAAGTCGGGAACAAGAAAGCCTTGAGCACTCGTATCGAACCTATGAGAAACAAAAGAAAAGATCAAATGGAGGAGATTTCATGGAATTCTCCATAGGCGGAAAAGTGGAAAATGGCTTCTCCACTGCTCCTACCAGCGGGTTCCAACCCATGATATGTATTTTCCGCCAAGCTATCAATGTGAAGAAATTTCAAAGAATAATTCATTCCACAAGAGATCCGACATATAAGAAGGCTAATGGAATCAATATATCACTTTGGCATCCCTACAGGCCAGAATTCTCCTTTGGCGGATTTTAAGATAGAAAGCACTCCAAAGGAATTTTTCTGCTCAAAGGAAAAGCAGAAAAGTAATTCTCTGCCGCTTCAGGAAAGTTACCGTTACGGTTACTAAAGTAAAAAAATGTTTTCTAATGTCATGAAAAGCAAAGTAATTAATTCAAATAAGGTTGTTTTACTTTGTAATAGAACTATTCATTAATGTAAAGGTCTTCTCATTCGTGTGACGTGGGAAGTCGACCGTTAAATGGTAAGAATTCAAAAAAGTATAAAATCAGTTCAAGACCTCGAACTGGAATCATGATTGTTCACCAAATCGTTTGAATTTGAAGTAGCTAAGACTAGTCACTCTTTTTTCCTGTTTTCCAAAGATAAATTTCAATCTTCAAAGTGAATCACACTCACATGGCTTCTAGATTTGTGGGATTCGATAGATTAAATGGTATTACCTTTGAGTGGCATAAAATCTCAGATACCTCGCTAAAATTCTTCAAAATGCAGAGTTTCCATAACAGACTGAGAGAAGAGCAAATCCACCCTATCATTGAGAAGTTGAAGGAGAGTGGGTTAGTCGAAGTAGCCAGTTTTCCTAGAGCCATTCAGGCTCCTGAGTTGGTCCGGGAATGTATAGCTCGATACAACCCAGACACCAAGAAAATTCTCCTGCCAGACAACATGGTGCTCCTCTCCATTGATAGAGAATCTATCAAGAATTCTCTTCACATTCCAGAGCAGGCGGAATACTCTGAGATGACTTATAGCCAGGCGGTTTCTAAATATTCAGCGAAGAGACCAGTCTGGAAAAGAGAGATTATGAAGTCATGGTTTAAAGAACCTAAGAGCGGCAAGGGCAAGTTGCCCAAAACATTATTTGGCGTAAATCTAAAGCTCAAGATAGTGGACATCTTGGTATTACTCCACAGGATTAGAGGTGAGAGTGAAGCTTTTAATTTCATTGAACATCATTTCATCCTAGTTGAGATAATCTATTCTCAACATCATTTCATTGATTGGGCGTTGATGGTAAGTGAGAATCTCTCGGACGCCCTCAATAGGGCCAAATTTCAGAATGAATTTTACATGTCTTCTGTCCTAATATATATTTTAGCCATTATTCAAATCTGGCCTGGGCTTCCTAGATTAGAGGAATTCCCAGATGATGTGAAAAGCTACGAGTTTTTCCCTTCTTTGCAACTACAAAATAGGTATGCTGATTATCTCACACTTAATGATGCCTTTACAATGAGACTGTGCAGGGAGCTACAGGGTTGTCCAGAGAGGAGATTTTATCCTAAAGCCATGGCTTTTATAAGCCAATTTGGATGTTATTTTATTTAGTTTAGAGATTTCTCATATCTTCGTCTTGCAGGTTTCCACAACTTTCCTTTGAAGGTGCCCAGATACCCTACAGACATGATCATGCTAATCGAAGTAATGAGGCAAGCACTCCAGGTGAACCTGATCTGCTCAGAGGTGAAGAAGAAAGGCTACCAATTCCCGATGGCCATCAGAGCTTACAATTGTGCGTCCTGATCAAAGGCAAAGAATGTCCTTAAAACATTATCGAAGAAGTTTTCTCTGGCAACATATGATGTTTTGAGACCGCAGTATGATCCTGTTGATTACGCCAGAGATGTCTTTCAAATGAGCCAGGATATTTATCATGTACTTGATATTGAAGACTATTGGGCCAATTGCAAAGATGACTTGGAGGGCAGGGAAAGATTCTACGCCCGATTAACCATTGAACAAATCAAAAAGTTCAATGTTAACATTGCAGTAGAAGGGCTAGAAGATGATGGTAACCATCTGTACAGTGATACCTACTTGGAGAAAATAAAGTCCACGCCTATCAGTTTAGAGCCTATGCTGGACCAGGCGGTAAGTGCCTTGCAGACCCTAATTGCGGGTATTTTCAAAAGAATAGCTCAGTGGGTTGAGTGGACTGCAGGCTAAAAGAAAAGGTCAGAGAGGAAACCTCCCACTCAGCGAACTCCTACAAAAACAACTATGGGGGCTACAACCACTTCCTCCACCATAATCTTCTCAGTTGCAAAGGGATTAATTCAACCATCGGGGGGAGGAGATGAACCTCCTGAAAAATCCTCTCTCCTAGAGAAGACTTGTGGAGAAGGTCCCCTTCTAGATGTTGGAATCACAGAGGAGGCCGACCCAGCAAATCAAGTTAAGTCTACAGATGAGCTTTCTACAGCTACAGAGCCTGAGCAGCCAATTATTGCCACTGCTATAGATATTTCAGCCACGAATTTGACTCAAGAAACTCTAATGAGGATGTCCCCTGTTATAGTTGAAGTTGGGGAGGATAGCCCTAGTACTTCTGCAGAATCTGATAAGAGAAGTGGGGAGCAACAAGAGGTTACTCAGGTTGTGAAATTGATCTCCTCCTCCCCTACTTCAGTGAACCCATTCGCCTCTCGTCCCAAAGCTACTCCTCCACTTATTAAGAAGGTATTCATCGAAGAGTTGGTCTCCGCCAACAAGGTCACTAGCACAAAATCATGGATAGAAAATACTCTAGAGCATAAGAGGAAGAGGGTAGAAGAAGCAGTTCCCAACAAGGACACCCTATCACAGGATTTCCAGCCCAAGGCTACTACAAGTAAACTGAAGAGTGCAAAGACAATGTCTACTCTGGGTCGTGATCCTAAGATAGGGCACTTCACCATGGAAGTAGCCAAGCCTACCAAAGAAGGCAGGCTCGAAGATCTAGCAGCTTCTAAATTTCAGTTGCAATCATTCGATATGGGCTTAGCTCGGCACGACACTAAAGTGGATTGGTGGAAGTCCACCAATGTAGTAATAGAAGAGGAGCTGGAAGATCTCAAGACTTCCAAAATTTAGCTTAAAGCGGAAGTGGCTCAGCTGGCTGGGTTCATTAGACAACTCTTAACTCCTATTGCGAGCGCTCCTAGTACTCAAACTTCCTTTGATCCTAGTACTATTGAGAACCAAGCCATCCTAGCTAAGTTGCAAGAGGATCGACATTACGGACAGATTGGTAAGAGGTGGATCAAGAGGCTCGAGTCGAAAGGTCTAGTGATCATTGAGCAGTTAGGTAATGCTGTTCTAAGGCTAGAAACAGAGAAAAAAAACATTGAGAAGAATCTAGAAACTCTCACTGTAGAGAGAGTGAGATGTCAAGAATGCATAGTCATGTTGCATGTGGCAGTAAAAATGAAGACTAAGGAGGCCCTAAAAGCTAAGATCCTACAGAAGGGTGATGAGCCCTTGATCGAATGGCTCCAAAGTTTGGAATTCAAAATCGAGATGATTATTCAGGCTGAGACAGGGCTACAACAAACAGATGTTAAGGTGCAGGAGGAGCAGAATAAAAATTATAAACTCCTGCTAGGACTGCATGTGGATTTGTAGACTAGTGGTGAAGGCAAAGCAATAGTTGGAGTGGCCAACATGCAGAAGTCATTCATAGACTACTTGCATAATTTGGCAGAGCTGTCTTCGACTCATTTAGACAAGGTGCCAGAACTCCAGCAATTGAGTGGATGCATTTTTAAGGCTATGGAAGAACTAAAAGACCGGTCAGAAGCAATCAAGACTCTAGCCAAAGAGCATTCCAGATGGCTCATCCATTACACCAATGTCCACGTCAACAGACACAAAGAGCTCATCCAGGTCATCACTGCTGTGATTGCCTATAGGGCTAAATTAGCTAAGGAGAAGGAAGCCGAATCATAAATATATTCTCCTGTTGTGTTATTTTTGTCAAAGTTTTGTAATGGATATCCCTTTGGTTATCATTTCTGGTTGGGAAGTTGAAGTGTTTCGGTTACTCCTTTTTGTAACAGTTCAATCTGGAAATCTATACGTATGAATCCAAAAATCAATACAAGGGTCGGCTAAATTTTGGTGTGAAGAGTATATCATCGTTGCTGAGTCAATTGTGTATGTCTGAATGCCATTTCTTTAACTATTCCATTGCATCTCGTTTATCTTTCTGTTGAATTCGAATGTCTCATTTGAATTAGACTCGTAATCTATATTTGAACCAAAGTTTTGTATTATGATTTGATACAGTTAATTTAGGGGAAAATCAGTTGCTTCTCTAAGTTTTGGGAATGTTCTTATAATATAGATTGACTCATATCATCGCATTGTTAGCTTTCAGTCCTGCATTTGCATTTTAGTGTTGGCCTATGCATCACCAGTTTTGGGGAGTTAATCTGATCAATAAAGTGTCAGAATTGGTTAGATTTAGAGTTGTAATTACTTCGCCTGAGCTATTTTCTGTCTAGATTTAGCTTGGTTTACCTCTCCTTCTCTCGGGTTAAGAGCATACCCCTATTAGGTTAGGAAAGACTAAAATTCATCGAACATTATTCACATAAGGGAGCTGTACCTTCCAATTCATAGGGAAAATAGGTTCTCAAGTACCTATTTCCCAACTGTTGTATTCAATTGTTCTTACACAATTCTGGGTATTTTAGAGTTACATTCAAAAGAGCAATCTATTTACCAACAATACCGATCACAAGAATCTAACTCACTAGATCCTTATTTATGTTTGGTTGGAAAAAAAGATAAATTTCAAACAATTCTCTCAAGTTCATAAAATTCAAGGAAAAATGAATGATTAAATTTGAACAATACAATAATAATAAATTAAAAAAAGATATAACAAAAAAATTAAAATTATAAAATGTAACAAAAACTAAATATTAATAATTTCATAAGATGTAAGAAAGATGAAATGTTAATAATTTTAATACAATGATTAAATAGAGGAGAAAATTGCACATGTTGCACTTTTTGTCTTTCATTTTACATGAACTTGCATACATGTATAGATTTTTAAGTGACCACAAGTCCTAAAAGTCCTTAGGTTATTTTTCTACAGTTGTATATCTAAAAGTATCATTTTAATTATTAAAAATAGAAAAGAATCTAATCAAGAAATACGACAATAATAATGTATGACTCTCTTCTTTGTTATAATAAGATTTAATGACAATTTCATAATACCACCTATTTTTCCTTCTAGATAGATATCATTTATGAAAACATCTTATGCAAGTATTGAAGGTTTTTTTTTACTAGAGAAAAAAATGTGCCATCAAGATAGAACCATGCAATTTGGGATAGATCCACAACTATGACTTTTTCCCTCCATAAAATTATGAAAGTGGCTTGGGTCATATTTTTTAATTTTATTTCCAACACATCCAATCTTACACAATTATGAGCTATAATTAGATAAGTTAACCAAAGTAATGAAACTCTTCATCCGTGATATTTTATTCAATAAAGTCTCATTCTTAATCTCTAGAGGACTTTGATTTCTATTATTTAAATAATCTACATTCTTGGACATTCTCATATTTGTTCATGATTTAGGGAAATCCATTCTTGCCATCTTCTTACATTAAATGGTGGTATTAAAACTAATGACAATATCTCTCAAATTCCATGAGAGTCCTTTGCATTCTTGGATTCGTAGTCTCCAATGAGTTATCTAATGGGGATCATAGTGATAATTTCTTATAATCACCTCCCTCGTGTGATGTTATTGATGATGTTTTCCTTGGAGTGTTTTTATGTAGGGGTTCTAGTCTTTCAAAATCAATTAGCCATTTCTTGATAGAATTTTTGGTTATATTGAGACATTTTATAAATTAATATTTAATATTTTTAAATATCAATGATAACTCTCCTAAGAAATTTGATTATCATGCAATCCTGGTTTTACCCATCCCTTTGATCCACCTAAGAAAAAAAATTATAATAACATGAAGAAAAATAATCTTATGGGAATGACATCTTTCAACCTTTATTGGGCTCATTTAAGGATGGTGACCAAACCATTACATATTCTTGCATTCTTACAAGTGGCCCACTGATATACATAATTTGATGAAGGGAAAAGTTAATTAGTGATATACAAGTTAATCACATATAATTACATGTTCTCTCATTTTGTTCCCAACATTTAGGTCCTTCTCATAGTTTACCTTGAGCTCCATCTCACCCTCGACATATAACTTTAAACT
This sequence comes from Thuja plicata, assembly GCA_018584345.1. NCBI lineage: Eukaryota > Viridiplantae > Streptophyta > Pinopsida > Cupressales > Cupressaceae > Thuja > Thuja plicata. Next base: position 2,641,264 of record MU223293.1, read on the forward strand.
CCTCCCTTTTCTTTGTCTATGCACATTCTTATCTTATTTCTCATACAATTATTGAATAATTTCCTACCACATCCATATCAATCACTTTCATACTTATACCTAGTTCTAGCTCTACCACACTTATGCCTTGACCTCTTTACATTCCCAACTTTACTTTCCATGTAGATTATATGCAATTATACAACTCCTTTGTCCACTTTAATAACGTTGTCTTCTTCTACTCTTTTCCTTACAAATAAGCCTTTGGTGTCAACCACTCCCACTCCCCTTTTGAATATTCAAAGTCCCATTGTTCCTCCTAAACCACTTATCACTTCCCATTCATTGGATATTATTATGAGTGTTACAAATTGTAGATAATTGTATTAATGATTTACAAAAAGATTCTAAAAGAAGATTTTACACATGAAATGCTATTTAATCCACTGACATATGGGATATTAGATAAGTGAACCACAACTATACTATAATAATTATCCTAGATCAAAAGACCTTGGTCTCAAAGAGGGTTGGTAGCTTAGTGATAGAGATCTATAAATTGTACATGTGAAGTTATAGGTTCAAGTCCTAATTGTTTCATGGAAACTAGGATGGTATCAAAGCCATACTTAGTGCCCGCAAGAGCTAAAATATGGCTCAAAAGGATGTTGGAGAAATAAGCTATACATGAGCTATAATAAAGAGGCCACCACAAATTCTCAATCAAATAACTTAAGATTCATGACACATAGATTTACAATATATAATCATAACAAGGTTCATTAATTTATACACGTTCTTCAAACCTACAAAATTCTTGACTACCTAAACGAAGACAAATTACTTTCTAATTTATTTCCATATAACTTAAGTGAGTGTGCAATTAATCAGTTTTATTATTAACTCATGATTCTATAGTCTTATTTTGGAGGCTTAACCAATGCATGTAATAGTTAATATAAATACACACATGTAATTATTGCTTAATTTATCTTAAAAGCAGTCTTTTTTTTTTTTTTAATATAAACATAGTTAAAAACTTCTTTCCTCAATTATTACATGATAAATGTTTGACAAACTCATAGACATAGCTTCACACAATTGATTTTTCAACTGCACTTTGGTTAGATTTATTATACATTTCCATTCACTGGACCTTATGAATTTGCAAAGTCATATCTGATACACTAACATGTACGGCTGAGATATTCAATATTAATTTATGAGGTTGATTTTTCCTTCTCCAGACATTTATATCACTACTCTCTCTTCTCTTGGACTAGTTTGTACTTAATGTTCAAGTCTAGTGCATTTTGGGATTGTTGTACAAAAGAATCAACGCTTTCTTACAAGTTACATGCCTCGTTTGGCTGTTGTGCCATCAGATCACAATGTGTTTATTTCTGCTGTTCTATTGAAATAGACTGATACCTGTACATGATCAGTGGCTAGTCATCTCACAATATTGTCATGGATGTTGATGGAAGAATGATTGCTTGCATTAATACACAACCTTTTACTGAAGTTTGGTCAGAACTCCATTCTCTCAAGCTATCAGTAGTTTTGAGTTGATGGAAGGTTGCCATCTTCTTTTTTTAATAAAATGTTGGTGACCATTTATATATGATATTTATATTTAAAAGAAATAGTAACAGGAGTCTGAGAAAAGCTATGCCAGGCTATAAAAAGACACTTGTTGTTATCTTCTTTTTTTTTCCAGCTTTCTTCAATAAAGGTCTAAAAGCACTTGTTATCTTAGCTTATGGGCAATAATAACATTCAAAGGAAAAAGTTCAATTGAGAACAATCTCAAACTGAAATGGTTGGATACCAACAATTGTGAGAAGCATGATTCATGTGCTTTTAATTGTTTTCCTATTGTCCATTTCAACGATGAACCAGATTCAGATTCCTATTGTTTTCCTATTACTAGTCAACTGGTAATAGGTTAAATCAGGGCTTGTTTATGCCATATGAAGCATATTACTATGATATTAAGATAATATGCTTGCATATAACTGATTTGTAAAATAATTGCTTAACTTTATTTAAACTAGGACATTTTTTTTTATAGATCACTCAATGCCTCTTTTCTTAAGTCTCTTTTTGCAAAACAAGAATGGTTCTCCTTGACATTTTGTTATCACCTTAATCATGTAATCTATTAAGTTGGATCAGTGTGTTCTCAAGATTAAAAAGGATATTTTCCTTGTTTATTTAACAAAGTTTGATTTTCATTATATTGAATGGGAATGGAGACATCCACTCTAGTTGGCATTAGATTATCAATACCAACAATTTTTAAATTTTTTTTTAATCATAATACAATATGAGAGCAATCGTTGGAAGATTGGGGAGAAGGTTTGATATTGGAACTGGATCTTATAGTTGTTATAGAAATTGATAAAGTGGAATTCATTACTAATTATATATATATAAAAATATTTATATATTTTATATGTTAGTTAATTGTTTAATTAGAAATCAAATTGTAAGTTTATATTTTTATTATAATAAATGTAATTATTGTTTAGATTTAAAATATCAAATAAATAAAATATGTTCTTATTAAGATAGGTGGCAAGAATCTACATATATACAACTTATTGTTAGTATCGTGTAATGATATAAATTGTAAATATTTTTCTCTACAAATTATAACATGACATATAGTCATGTGAAGTCCACATATGTGTGTGTGTGCACACACACACACACACACACACACACATAGAGATAGAGATAATAAAAAATGTACTTAATATATTATCTAGAAAAAGTAACATATTAATAGTCACAAATATATTTAAGTAATAATTATTCATAAAATAAGGCTGCAATACACATATATAATCCTTTTATAAAAAAATAACATATCAATTGTCTCGTCAAAAAAAAATTCAAATCTCAAAAAGAACCTAACATCTATACGTCATATTTGCTTAGCAATTGGTCATTTTCACAATTAATGCTTGCGATTGTAACAAAAACAAATTATAAGGTTCACCAATCAAGCCAAAGGATAAAAACTAGCAAGAACAAATAGATGCATTCAAGCTTTGTTGGCATATTTCAAAGATTTTCAAATCTATCTTATATGCTTCAATGCTTACTTTGTGACATTCATGCCCATCACATAGGCCCAAGCATGTGACCCATGTTAAGGCCCATATGCTTTCTATACATTATCCAATAGAAAATGATTTTTTTTCCATGGCATTTACATCATGCACAAGCATGTTTTACTATTGGATATTGTTGGCATGTTGTTCAGATTGTGCATATATATGCTGGAATTAATGTTTTGTCATTGATGTCAACACACTTCTACTATTAAAGATAATGTTCCTGGTATGTTTAGTGAGGTTTAATTGCTCACACTTTTATAAAGGAAAATGACCACAACATACAAACTGTTCAATTTTAACGACATAAAAAGTGGCCTTTGTATTTAGAATTTTAGGATGATGTAAACTGATGAAATGTGTAAAAAAAGGATGAAGTTTATGCCTATAATTTTTAAAATTTTTTTGAACAAGAATTGACATAGTTTTTTAATTTTTGAAGTTCGTTTTTCAATTGCTGAAAATATGGGGTCTAGTTCCCACCAAAAAAGTATATGCAAATAATCTATTTTTCCTCTGACTTCAAAATATGTTATAGATAAAATGTATAGCTAGTGCAGAAAAGAATAAAGATTGGTTTTCAATGTATATTTTCTCCATTATAACTGCTCAAAGTTGAACTTATCTGAAATCGATAGTTTCCATCTCCCACCAAATTTTCCCTATCAAATATACACCATTCAGAAATTTTTTTTACATATTCTTAAAGAGGACTCTCTCCTCTAGTGTTAAATATAAATTTTAACTTTTTTGATATGATTTACTATTTTTTTATTTATTTGAAGCAACAACTTATCGAATGTTAAAATACCTACTTGTTGTATTTTGAAATTATAATATATTAAATCTAATCCAAATACTATAAACTTTAAATGACAATAATCTTGACTCTGAGCTCTACAAAAGGGTATTTTTTATATTTTTTAAAAATATCATTAAAAAGAGTAGACATTATTGAAACATCAATTTTCTAAAATAATTTTATTTCTTTGGTAATTGGTATAAAACATGCATTTAATAGACATTTCCAATTGGAAAAGTTTAACCACTTACGAGCTTAGCTAGAATGAATCTAGCTAGACCATATGTTTGAAAAAAAATAATTTTTATTTAGAAATACTCAAATTTAGTTGTGCTGATAAGTGGTCTTGAAACGTGACACAACTTTGTACTTTTACCCTGGTACAGATACTACATAGAAGATCTACAGTTGTGATCCTGATAAGTGGTCCTGAAACGTGACACATCTTTGTGCTTTTACCCTAGTACAAATACTACACAGAAGATATACAGTTGTGATCATACAATTGTGTTCTAAGATGTCTGTAGTTGAGGCATGTCAGTTCACAAATGTTAAAGTGATGATATGTGAGAGTTATGATTAATTTATTAGATACTGGTACTTTGGTTGTTCAGGAAGTGACAAAGTTTCAATTTTTGGATCGGTATGGATTGGTGTTGAAGATTTATTGGTTGCTAACCTGATAGTGAGTTTGGGACATGCATATGTGTCCTTAACTCCAGTGGTTCATGATTTGGATACTAACAAGATATGTTTCTTGAGTAACAAAGGTTGCAGATATTATTGCTAATGAACAATGGAGTATATGCACGAAGATGGGGGACCAAAAAGGTGCCAAATTTTTTTTGGTCCTCCAAAAGAAATAGGGTGTATGCCTTATAGGGTGCACACACTATGGATTGGATTGCCCGAGCCTAAGGCTTGGGTGCACACGCTATAGGGTGCACGCCCTATGGCTTGGATTGCCTGAGCCTAAGGCTTGGGAAATCTAAGCCATAGGGTGTGCACCCTATAGGAAATTAAACCTTCTAAATAGGCATTTAAAATCCAACAGGCCTTGTCATACCAATTTCAGCACCATGTCCATATATAAAATGTAACATTAAAGTATAAGTTACATACTCTTCCTTTTCTATACTTAAGTTATATTGTATGTATATACTTTCAAGATGTTTGAGAGTGGTTTCAGTTTCATAGGAGTTAAGGTAAAGATCTTGGATTTTGAGAGTTTTTAGGAAATTTCAAACTTAGCCAAATTTTAGGAACAACACATTGTCTTTAGCATGATTCTCAATGGACTATTGATTGTAACTTTAAGCCCTTTACTTGTGCACGATCATTTAAGGATCATTTCTCATTGTATTATTTATGCTATGATTAGTTCGGTAATTAACATGTATGTTTAACCATGTTATGAGAGAGAGAGAGAGAGAGAGAGACTTGTGACACCTTAGGACACCTTAGGAGCCCTTACCATACATCTTAGGGGTTGTAAAGGGTCATGAGGGGTCATAAGGTGTTCTAGGACATGTTAATGTTTCCTAGGACCCCTTAAGACCACCAACAAACCCATAAGACCCCTTACCATTCATTAGTGTATGGTAAACAATCCTAAGGGGTCATAAGGGGTCGAAGGGGTCTTATGACACAAATGTGTCCTAGGCCCCTTAACAACCCTTATGACCCCTAAGATGCAGAGAGAGGGTTCTTCAAGGGCCCTAAGGAGTCATAAGGGGTCCTAAGACACAACACCTTATGACCCATTAGTATACCTTAAGACCCCTTATCATACATCTTAGGGGTCGTAAAGGGTCCTAAGGGGTCATAAGGGGTTCTAGGACACATCAATATGTCCTAGGACCGCTTAAAACCCCTTATGACCCCTTAACAACCCTTATGACCCCTAAGATGTAGAGAGAGGGGTCATAAGGGGTCCTAAGGAGTCATAAGGGGTCCTAGGACCTCTTATGACCCCTTAGGACCCCTTACCATAGATCTTAGGGGTCATAAAGAGTCACAATGGATCATAAGGGGTCCTAGGAAACATTAATGTATTTTACAATGCCTCAATAACCCTTACAACCCCTAAGTTGTAGAGAAGATTCTTAAATGATTCTAAGTGGTCATAAGGCATACTAGGACACATTATTATATCCTAGGACCACTTATGACCCTTTAAGACATGCTAGGACCCATTACCATACAGCTTAGGTGTCGTAAAGGGTCCTAAGAGGTCATAAGGGGTTCTAGGACATGTTAATGTGTTCTATGACCCCTTAAGACCACTTACGAGCCCTTAGGACTCCTTACAATTCAATAGTGTATGGTAAGGGGTTCTAAGGGGTCCTAGGAACATTAATGTGTCCTATGACCCCTTAACAAACCTCATGACCCCTAAGATATAGAGAAAGGGGTCTTCAAAGGTCCTAAGGGGTCATAAGGGATTGTAGGACACATTAATGTGTCCTAGGACCCCTTACCATACATCTTAGGGGTCCTAAAGGGTCGTAAGGGGTCATAAGGGGTCCTAGGACACATTAATGTATCTTAGAACCCCTTAAGACCCCTTCTATGACCCCTTAACATTATTTAGTGTATGGTAAGGGTTCGTAAGGGGTCTAAGGGGTCCTGGGACACATTAATGTGTCCTATGACCCCTTAAAAACCCTAACGACCCTAAAATGTAGAGAGAGGGGTCTTAAAGGGTCATAAGGGGTCCTAGGACACATTAATGTGTCCTAGGACCCGTTATGATCCCTTAGGACACCTTACCATGCATCTTAGGGGTATTAAATGGTCCTAAGGGATCATAAGGGGTTCTAGGATTCATTAATGTGTCCTAGGACCTGTTAAGAGTACCCCTTACAACCTCTTACCATACATTAGTGTATGGTAAGGGGTCCCAGGGGGTGTTAGGGAGTCCTAGGACATAGTAATGTGTCCTAGGACCATTAAAAACCCTTACAACACCTATATGTAGAGAGGGGTCCTAAAGGGTACTAAGTGGTCATAAGGGGTCTTGAGACATATTAAAGTGTCCTAGGACCCCTTAGGACCACTTAACCTACATCTTAGGAGTGCTAAAGGGTCCTAAGGGGTCATAGGACACATTAATGTGTTCTAGGACCCCTTAGGACCAATTACCATACATCTGAAGGGTCCTAAAAGGTCATAAGTGGTCCTATGACACATTAACGTGTCTTAAGACCCATTACCACCCCTTAGGATGCATTACCATTCATTAGTGTATGGTAAGACATCCTAAGTGGTTTTAACCTGGGTATAAGGGGTCTGATGACACATTAATGTGTCATAGGACACCTTAACAACCCGTATGACCCTTAAGATGTAGAGAGGGGTATGTAAGGGTCCTATGACACATTAATGTGTCTTAGGACCTTTTTGGACCATTAGGACACCTTAGGACCCCTTACTAGAAAGCTTAGGGGTTATAAAGGCTCCTTAGAAATCATAACGGGTTTTAGGATACATTAAGGTGTCCTAGGATCCCTTAAGACCACTTACAACCCCTTAGGACCCCTTACCATTCATTAGTGTATGGTAAGGGGTCATAAGGGATCTAAGGGGTCATAGGGCACAGTAATGTGTCTTAGGACCCCTTAACAACCCTTATGACCCCTAAGATGTAGAGAGGGATATTTAAGGGTCCTAAGGGTTCCTAGGATACATTAATATGTCCTAAAACCCCTTATGACCCCTTAGGACACCTTACAACCCCTTACCATACATCTAAGAGATCTTAAAGGGTCCTAAGGTGTCATAAGGGGTTATAGGACACATTAATATGTCCTAGAACACCTTAAGACCCCTTAAAACTTCTTACCATACATTAGAGTAAGGTAAGGGGTCCTAAGGGGTCTTTGGACAAAGTGATGAATGCTAGGTCATGTTAACAACCCTATGACACCTAAGATGTAGAAACAGGAGTCCTAAAGGGTACTAAGAGGTGATTAGGGGTCCTGTGACATATTAATGTGTCTTAGTACCCCTTATGGCCCCTTACCCTACATCTTATGGATGATAAAGGGCCCTAAGGGGTCCTAGGACAAATTAATGTGTCGTAGGACCCCTTAAGCCCACGACACAATAATGTGTCTAGGACCCCTTAAGACTACTGACGACCCCTTAGTACCCCTTACCATTCATTAGTTTATGGTAAGGGGTCATAAGGGGTCATAAGGGGTCTTAAGGGGTCCTACGACACACTAATGTGTCCTAAGACCCCTTAAGACCACTTTCGACCCCTTAGCACCCCTTACCATTCATTATTGTATGGTAAGGTGTCTCAAGGGTCGTAAGGCATCTAAGGGGTCCTAAGACACATTAATGTGCCCTAGGACCACTTGAATGTTAGGAATAAGGTGTCTCAACCTTGTATATTTTCTTACATTTGATATTTTCCAAATGTCAGCATTTTGGACAATGTGTAAGGTAATCATGACTTAAACGGTTATGACGGATTCCTATGACGGTCATTAATATTTGTAAGAGCTAATTGTGGAAGATTCGATGATGGGTGAAGACATACAAGACATGTGGTAGCTAATCAGTTGAGTACTGTACACTCTTCTGTAATCGTGGGGTTCATGGAATGGTAAAACCCTAATATGACTGCTTTTGGAAGTTGCCCTAAAAAGTGAAGTGCATGATATAAGCATTTTTTAGGGTTGCGAATATGAGAGAAGTTAGTGTATTGTTGGAACATTTTTTATGCTGCCAAATTTTTCTTCAAGTGTTGATTATCTCCTGAAAGGACTTGCATTTTAAGTGTATTGTAAACAGTATTAGTTTTGATTAATACATTGTGTAGGTTTTGGAGTGCTGGGGTTTTTTACCGAAAGGTTTTCCCCAGGGTAAATCATTGTGTCATTCTCATTTTTCTATGTATGCATGTTATTGTATTATCATTCTATAATTGCTAAGGGTTAAATCCAAATTTGCATGATCCTCTTCTCAGGAGTTTAGCGTAGGGAACTATTTTCCGTATACTTAGTTTCCTTTTAGTTGGTATCAGAGCCTGGCTAGTTTTGGTTCTATTTGTTAGGGTACATGTTTTTTGAGCTAATTTCCAGTTCAGTGGGAGTATTGTTGTAGAGTATTCATAACCTTATTGCAGGAAGAGATGGTAGGTTCTTCATACAGTAGAATGGAGGTGGAAAAGTTCAATGGTACAAACTTTGAGTTCTGGAAACTCAAGATGGAAGACATGCTCGTAGACTGTGATGTATGGGAGGTGGTTGATAATGATATCAAACTAGTAAACATGCCTCAAGTAGATTGGGATCTCAAGGATCAGAAAGCTAAGGGTCTCATTAGACTTTGTCTAGCAGATTTTGTTCTCCTAAATGTTCTCGATGAGAAGACCGCAAAAAAGTTATGGACACAGCTTGGGTCTGTGTATTAGGCCAAGTCCTTGGTGAACAGATTGTTCCTGAGAAAGAAGATGTATTTTCTAAGAATGTAGGAAGGAGGATCTGTTGCAGATCACCTAAATACATTTAACATGTTAATTTCATAGTTGACATCAACTAGTGTCAAGTTGGAGGAGGAGGATCGATGTATGACCCTGCTATGTTCCTTGCCGGATTCATGGGACCATCTTTTGATGGCCCTTGGGAGTACTATTGTCAGTTTCCAAATGGATGATGTGGTGTCTTTGCTGTTATCTAAAGATATGTGAAGAAAGACTTCTGTTTCAACCAAGGAAGCCCTTGTTGTTCACGGTAGATCCAAAGACAGAAGAAAGAAAAATGACAATAAGTCTGAAAAGGGTAGATCCAAATCCTGTGGGAAATCTAAGACTCCTAGAAATTCTAACGTAACATGTTGGAATTGTGATAAGACTGTGTTGACGGGGTTTTGCTAACCGGGTCCGCCAACAGTCATAAGTTGTCACCGAGTTCCGGAGTCCGGAGAAATCGGCCAACTCTGCCTGTAAAGGTTGTCTGGGGGAAATAAATCCTCCGGGCCTTCAAGCACCTAGGTGTCGGGTCACGACGGTGCGGGGTTCGGTCGGGTAGAGGTGACTATTTTCGAGGGGGATAGCTGGTTACTTCAACTCATTCCTCCCGGTGATTCCATTTAGTGAGGGTTTTCCCAGAGTATTCCACACTTTGCAAACAAAACGAAAAAAGATCCTGCAGGGTTAGAAACATTTATCTAACTATAGTCATGCTGAAAGGTCCGGAATATCAACAATGCTCTGAAAGACTATACTAAATACCGAAGAAATACACAACCATCAGTTAGTATTTTATCAGTAGCAGGAATAAAGAGGTCGTTAATCTACTTTAACCATTCAGAGCAAAAGACATGCAGAACATTAAAACACGAAATACCATTAACTCAGAAGCAGAGATGATAACAACATCACTGCCATGAATCCTTCCTTCTTCATTAATGTTCAATCCAGCGAGCACTGGTGCGTGATACAATAGTGGCTCCAAGGGAGCATTTAACTACTAAGAACAGAACAAAAGAGCATTGAGCTCTGCAAC
>MU223293.1:2691784-2721819 GCA_018584345.1 Thuja plicata
TTTACTAAAATATTTAGTGATTTTGAGCAGCTTAGTGATGTAGAGCAGTATGAGGATGAGGAGCATAGTGAAGAGCAAGACATATCTGAATTAAAAGATCCTATATCAGAAGTTGATTTTATCAAAGAAGAAATAGATATGTTGAGGCGAAGGCTTCAAGAAAGTGTGGTGTTACTTTTGCAAGAACATATGAGCAGAGAGGAAGATGAATCACCAAATGATTTTTTCATAAGATTCACTAATAAGTTACAAGGCTACGGTATCATTTTTTGTCCTCGGGAGTATGTATGGGTTGAGTTATTTGTTCAAATTTGTTTTCCCCATACATGCAATTTGCCAATTTCTCAGAGGGCAGATTTTTTTCAACAAGTTATAGAATGGATAAGATGTTTAGAGGATGTTTCTTCTAAAGATATATCTGATGTTGAAAGCAATGATAGTGAATCTAAAAATTCTGAGATTATTGAAGAATCTAATGATGAGTTTGACAGTGAATCTGAATTTAATGATGTTGAAACCAATGATAGTGAATCTAAAAATTTTGAGATTATTGAAGAATCTAATGATGAGTTTGACAGTGAATCTGAATTTAATGATGTTGAAAGCAATGATAGTGAATCTAAAAATTCTGAGATTATTGAAGAATCTAATGATGAGTTTGATAATGAATCTAAATTTAATGATGTTGAAAGTGATGAATTTATGTTTAGTGATGATGAAGGATCTATCGTTGGTGAAGATATTGCTGACATTAATATTGATAATAAGTTATATGAGCAGCAAGAAAAAGAAGAAGATATATGCAACCAGCAAGATAACAGTTATGATGCAGACATGAGTGTTTGTAGTGAGGACCTTACACAAAGTGATATATTTTCAGAGGTTTCACTACAAGAATCCAACAATAAAGAAATTTGCAGCATCATGCAAGACGACAGTAAGGAGATAAATGAAGAAGATGATTGTTGTTCCCTTCATAGTGAACAAATTGCAGAGATTTTATCTTTTGAATATCTCAGATATTCAGGAAATGAAATCTTTGAAATTTCATGTCCAGTACATATTAATTTTGACAAGGAAAATGAATCAGTACATTCTGATTTGGACATATGTGATACTGTTTCTTCTTGCACTCCTTCTTCATTAGGCTACAATAAAATTCAGTTTGATTTATCAGATGATGAGATTTTCAGTATGGTTTCAGATTCAGTAGATGTGGAAAATCCAAGTATTGAAGTGAGTACTGATTTAGAGAATAGTGTGGATTTTGAATCTTGTTTTGATTCTAAGTCTACCTTTGAACTATTTAATGATGGTCAATCAGTGGCTCAAGTTTCAAAGGAAGAAACAAAATGTGCTGGTATTTTCCCTCCCACCCACCACTTTTCTTTGAGCTTGTTTAATGATGATGAAACGAAAGGTGTTCCTATTTTTGATGCTGAGGTTGTTGCTCCATATCCTAAGATGCTTTATCATGTTATTTCTGATGAATGTCCTAAGTTTGATAATCATTTTCCAAATGATGAGGCCTCTAAAGTTTTGCATAAAGATCAAGGTATGTATTCTTTTGATGTGCAAGTGATGGATGTGAATGTGCCTAATGATGCTTTCCCAAACAGTATAAAAGAGGTTGAGTATCCCTCCTTTCAATTGAATGGTGAGTTTTTTAGTTATGGCTTACAAATCAAAGATGATAAATGTTGCAGATATCAAAGTATATTCTTATCTGATGAATGTGACATATATATGCCACAAACTTTTCATGATGACAATTTACCTAATGTTTATAGAAGCTCATATGAAGAATATGCACATTTGTTGTCATATGATGAGTTGATACATGATGACAGCAACTTGAATCAGGTAGTTAAGAGTGGCACTGTTATCATATTTTTGAAACATGGGGCAGAGAGCTTTGTGTTTGACAGAGGTAAGAATTGATCTCAGTTGTGGGGTTTTGGGCCTCTTGTAGATAATGTACATATTGTAGAGTTGCTTTCCCTTTCAGTTGTGTGTTTTCTTTCAGTAAGAGGTTTCCCCATTTTTGAGAAGAGAGAAAAGTTTTGAGTGAAGAGGAAGTAAAGATCAAGAAAGGGTAAAATCTGATTTTGAAGTTTTGGGGTGGTCTGCTACTCCAGAGATCTATGGTTCTCGGTATAAACTTGCATTTAACCATCTTCAGTCAGAGTCACTGTTGGTACTCCTAAATTTGGAACAAATTTGTAGTGACCATGTTGAATTTTTCAGATAAGCAAAGTGAGTACCCTTGAAAATTTTGTGTGAGAAGGCTCAGATAGAATGTTTGAAAGGGGTGCCCGGATGATTTTCATGAGGTAAAAATTGGGAAGAGGCTTCAATGCCCTTCATTTGACATATGCAGTGGGTCCCAGCTCTTGAATTCCAATTCTGACATGTTTAGTGAGTAGTCATTTTGAGGTGGACACCTAATTCTGCATTTCTGCTCGAGTCAATCTATTGTAAATGGCCTAGTTTGCTTTTGAATATCTTGCACCCAGAAATGTGTCATGACCTGCCACTTTGGGGATGTTGAGTATGTGTATCAGAGAACCTATGTTTCGAATCCCAATTCATTTCGATATGTTTTGACTAGATTTCAAATCCCTCAAAGGTTGTAGTTTACTATTATCATGCATTGTGCAATTGATCAGAAATCTGAATAGCTCAGTTTGACACATTATAGCTTTTGACCAGTTGATTACATTGAGAAAATTCCTTTTGTACTATGTTCCAGTGGTCACACACTCCATATTTGCCAGTTTGTAGATCTTTATGAAATCATATGACAAGTTTTCTACAACCATTCCGTTAGTAAATAATTCTGATTTCCTGTGTTTTAAAATTTAGAATTGCTAAGTTGTCCACTTTGAGGTCTTGAAAATCTATACCCGGGTGAACATTTTGGATAATTGACTTATCCCTTGTATTGAAAACATAGGAGTGTACCTACCTGAAGATTTATAGACTCCTACCAATCCATTTATCCACTTTTCTAGATCCTTTCCATTCCTGATTTATTGAAGTTTCACTGAAAATGCAGAAGTCAGAATTAAATGGCATACTTTGTGATTTCCCTATTTGCACCCAGTTCAAGGTCAGACATAATTGAATGTGGATCTGCATTGTAAACCTAGGAGTGAACCTTTTTTAAGATTCCCAAACTTTGACCAATTTGGTAGATCACTTTTCTTTGTCGATTCCAAACCTAATTTCTACATATCTGTTGTGCTTTTGTTCAAAAAGTGTTTAGGGTGCTAATTTTGCAGATTGGTATCAGTTGAATGGTTTGTTTTCAGAGGAAGACAACTGAGGATTCATGTTCTACATATGACATTCAATCAGGCTCCAGAGGTTGAGCTTCTGAAAAATCTTTTTGATGGATTTGCGAATTCATTTTCAGAGGCAGTTTATTCAGTTTGTAGTGCGGAAAAGAGTTACGTTTTCAGAATGGCCATTTTGTATAAGTGATATCTTTCTATCTAAAAGATATTTTTAGGGTATGATTGTGGGAACATGCTCATTGCATATGAGTGTACTATGTGACCTAAAGGTGAAATTTTAGAACTTGTTTCAATGTTTTTGCAATGGTCGATCTGAAGGGGATTTATGTTGTTTCCGCATTTGTACACATGTAGTTTTCTGGAAGGCTAAGTTTGCATTGTTATATCTTGTGCCCGAGGATGAATCTAGTGAAGTTCTTCTGCATGTGTATTTAATGGTAATCAATGAATCTTCTTGCCAAGTGATGGGATTAGTTTACTTGTTTCAGTGAATTTTTAAAGGCAGCCCCAAAGGCTAATTACCATTAATGTAATCAAACGACAGAAGTGTCAAAATAGTTATAAAGGCCGCCAGTTTGTACTTAATGTTCGAAGTTTTAAAAAATGGAAGTATAGACAAGAGGCAACATTGCAAGAGATTTTTCAAATGATGCAAAGTGATGATCATTCCAATCCATCTGGATATCTTCTATTCAAACATTTTGCCGAAAGGTCTGCATGTCAGAGTTATATTTTAAATGCCAGTTGTATTCTCATGAGGATAGCTTGTAACTACCGGGTCAGAGTACTTTCTTGGTATTTTCTATGTTTTAAATGAATGACCATACCATTCATGTATCCATAATTCGCGCGAACAAAGGGGAACACTTGAGTCTTTTTTGGTGATTTTTGATGATTATAAAACAAACATGCTTTGCTAATAAACTCAGCAGCAGTACAGACAAGGCACGTGAGCTGTTTGATCATAATGTTTCAATGACATGCCTTCTCATGCTGCGATGGTTGCAAGGTGTGCACAAAGTGTATTTGTTGATAAGGCTTTCAAAACTTCCAAGCTAGTGTAATCCGTAGGTGTAAAGCCAAGTTCCCAGCCATGCCTGCGTAAAGTATTATGAAGGGTAGTTTGGTTGTTTTGGTGTAATTTTTGCAAAGAACGAAAAAGAGTATTAGTGGAGATAAATTGCAGATTTTAAGACATTATATTCAAACTACTTTGCAATCTAATATGCCCAGAAGCTTGCGCAAGCATTAGAGAAGGAGATAAATATTGTTTTGCTTTGAAAACTTTGCAAAGATGTAGCTGCCAACGTAGCACAATGGAGGTCCACTATTTTTTAAATGTTTTAAATTATGAAAAGAAAACTTCATTGCATTATTTCCTGCGCAGATAGCAGTGGAGAGAAATTGGAAATTTCTTAAAAACATTAAGTATAAACTCACAGCAAAACAACATTTCCAGTTGCTGTGTTAGCATTTGAGGAAAGTTTTTGAAGTTTTTAAGTTAAAATTTTGCAATATGAAACCACAGACTTGCTACGTAATGTATTGGGGAGTTTTCCAATGGATTTTCAAAGCCAAAACAACAAATGCTAAGTGGTTTTTGGTAGCATTTGGTGGAGTAAAGTTCAGATTTTTGAAACTTTAAAATAAAAAATTACATTGCAAAACAGTTTTTCCAGCAGACTACTATGTTTTTTTGAGGTAAGGAAGGATTTTATTTGAGGTTTTAAAGTAAAATATGCAGATTTAAATCCATGGAGAGGGGCGTTTTGACCCATGGAACATATTCATGGTCTCCATTTGTAAAGAAATGTCACCATTAATGAGCAGATTTTTCAGCAAGTTCCCAGGAAAAGTCAAAAATAGTGAATTTCTAATGTCCCACATTCATTCTATAGTTGCGTTTTTGATCTTTATATATCAAAATGCTTTCTTGATATGTAAATAAGAGAGCTCAAAGGCTCTTGGAAAGCTCTTAAAGGCTGGAGGAATGAAGGCATGGACACTTGACGCTTGTCGCATGGTCGTGAGAAGGATCCAGTCGCTCAGTCGAGAGAAGGTTTGCTGATAACCGCCAGGATTTAGAGACTTGGCGACTAACCGCTAGCGGTTAGTCGCGCAGTTGGAAGATGCAGAGAATTGACCGCCGAGACTTGACGACTGACCGCTAGCGGTTAGTCGCGAAGTAACCAGAAGAGGAAGATGACTGCTGTGACATTGAGATAGCCGCTAGTCGCGTGGTCGCCAGATGGGAGTTAGCTGCCAGATGCTAGTCAGCAGGTCACCTAGGGTTGACAGTTGAGTTGAAAATTGCTCGTGACTTGGAGACTAAGTGTGGTCGCCGGTTAAAAATGCTAAGTGGTAATTTATTCTGAGACTGTGAGACTGTGGTTGTCGCGTGGTCACCGGATTTAACCATGGTTAGTGAAAACTTCCAGCGACTTAGAGACTCAGTGTGCATATGTAACTGGGGTTAAAGGCATAGTCAAAGAGCAGTTCAGAGCATCCAGTCCACATGTGACACATGTCAAAATCTGGTGATTTCTGGGCCAAATATGCATAAATGTGAGGATTTCAAAGATTTTAAAATATGGATAGTATTAATTTTAAAGGGAATTTTATAGTTTTTATTGCTAAATCTTTAAATGTTTATTCCCGGAGGTTTTTTAAGACAGTTGAAATCAAGGGTTTTTGCAGAAAGATCAAACTTGAGGATGAGAAATAAAGGTTAAATTTGCACAGAGAGGAACAAATATATTTATTTGTTTTTAAAAGACTTGACAGATGAATGAAGGAGATATTTATAAGGATATAATAAGATATTTTCTCAAACAGATGGAGTCAATTTTTAAAGATATATCAGATATTTTGAAGACTTGAAAAGATGAGTAAAAGATCAGATTTGAGGAGAGACAGATGTCAATTGCTCAGACAGATTAGGGTTTTTTCTCTTCTATTTATTCTCTTCTCTTTTCTGTTAGAAGGGTTCTGATTTCAGGTTCCTATTTTTTGGTTCCTGTGGAGGTTCCTGGTCTTGTTCTTGTTCCTGTATTTGCTTGGTTCAACACAAGTTACCATTGGTCTGGAGATTTTATTTGTAAAGCATACTTCTTTTTCATGTTTACTTCTTGAGTTTATTGTCTGGATATCTGGAAACAACTTGGATTAATGAGAATACATTGCAGTTCCTATTCATTATTGTCTTGTCTCTTTTAATTGTGGTTTATGCTCTAGTATAGTTTATTTCTAAGGCATCTGAAATATATCTACTACAAGGTAGTGTGTCTAATCATTTTTGTGTCTTTCTCAAGGAGAGAGTTAAATTTTGTAAATGATTTCAGAGAGCAGGACATAGTTCTGAAGATCTGATGAAGAAGTATTGAGTTGAGTAGATTATTTGTAAGGCATCCAATCTGAATTGTATGAAGTCTGTAAGGCATTCTTCAGTATTGCATTAGTTTTTATTTGTTGACATATGTTTTCATTGACTCTTTGCCCAAGGAATAGGCACTGATCTAGAGTTTGCTGAGCAAGTGTTTTCTCCATTCAATTATACACAAATTAATCAATTTCATCTAGTTCTTAGAACAATTGAGCTGAACTCATCAAGGACTTATGTCAGCAGGACAGTGTCCACTTTGTTGATTCTTTAGAGAGTGAATCATTAGGTTATCCCTCCTAAAGAAAAAAGAAAGAAGGATGCAAATCCTTAACTCATTGGTTTATGTTCTCAAAACCATAGCTTGGCTTATAGTACTCTATTTCAAACTAGTCATTGCAATCTCTAAAGTGTTCTATAAGTTGTTACAGTGAGGTTTCAGGTACATAACCACTGAATGAAACAATCCACCAAATACATAGACTGAGATATCAGTAATCTTTAAAAGGTAAAACCTGCCTGAGTCTGTGGAGCTAAAAAATTAAGAAGGATATTATCCAATCCTTAGAAATTAGCCTTTCTCTTTCCTGAGAGAGGTTGCATCCGAGTATACAAGGTATACTGTTATCATTAGGTGAGTGTTGCAAGAAAAAGTGCTAACAGTCCACAGTAGACCATATATTACATTAGCAGCTGGGATTATTGCCAAATTTTCTGCAAATCCTAAAGATATTCACTTGATGTCATTAAAAAGGATTCTAAGATATTTGAAGGGAACAAAGGACTACAGATTATATTACAAGAAGAATGAGAAGTTTGAACTCAAAGTTTACATAGATGCAGATTGTGCAGGTAATGTTGATGACAAAAGGAGCACAAGTGGAGGTACATTATTTTTAGGAAAAAGATTAGTCTCTTGGACAAGCAAGAAACAAAAATGTATTTCTTAACCTACGGTAGAGGCTGAATATGTCGCAACAATAGTGAATTGTTCAAACATAGTGTGGATCAATAAATTGTTGAAAGGTATGAAAGAAGAGATCATAGAACCAATTGTTATTTTTTGTGATAACACGAGTGCTATAAATATTTCAAAGAACCTGATGATGCATACAAGTACCAATCATATTGCTATCAAGTATTATTAATTGAGAGAGCTGGTACAAGAAAAAGAAGTGAGACTTAAATATGTTAATACAAAGGAATAGTTGACATATATCTTTACTAAGGCTTTACCTAAGTATGCTCATGAGTATCTAAGAAAAAAATTAGGGGGGATTTGTTGGAAATAATGGGAAGTAAGTACTGAGAGGGGAGGGATAAATCAGTGCCTCTAAATTTTTTATAAATTTAACCTTAATCCATTTAGTAATCCATTGTATTACCAACCATATATTCTATCATATCTTTGTGTAAGTTATATCAATTCATAAACTTATCAAACATGTAAACATTCATAGAAGCATTCATGAAATTTAATGACACATAACCCAAGATATGGTAACGTAGAAAACCCCTAAAAGGTAAAAAATGTGGCGGGGATGGCACCCACAAAAACTTCATTATCTGTAGATTGGAATGGGCCAGTTAAGGCTTACAATTTTGATCACTTCTGATGGTCTAACCTGTTAGAAGTATTATGTGGAGAATGGCTAAGGTCTACTCTGTTAAGAGATTTAGCAAAACTTTTTAGTGTGCACTCGGTTAAGATATTTACAAAGGATTGTTAAATCCACCTTTCTTGAAAGGATTTCTTCTATTTGCTACACTTGTTAGAATGTAGACAAAAATAATCATTGAATTGAGTGTATGCAATCTCCAATTTCTGATTATAGATCCATTAAAATCACATGTACAAAGTATCACCTAATGTGATTGATTAATACCTCTATTGCTACGTAGCCTTTATTCTTGGTTCTTAATAACCAAATTCATCTTTTTTCTATCCTTTCTTGAAACTTTAAGTCTGATCCATAGATATGTTTCTTGGTTACTTTCATCCACTCATCCATTTTGAAAAGAATGATTGCACATCTATTTTACAATAGATTGACTTAATTCTGTTTCACATATTACAAAGATAACTCTATGACTGAAGGTTTACAAATTGACCTTGATCTCCTAGTCTGCATGTTTTTAATCACTTAGACTGATTAAAACAATTAAAATTATCTTTCTTGTCCCTCAAGAAATGGTTTTAAATCAAATCAAAACTCTAAATATAAAACATAACCATTTTATTTGACATGGAAGTCAGATCCAGTTTTCTTGATATATAACTGAATTTTAGTGTCTGATGCTCGGGTTGCTCTGAAAGTCTTTCAGTGTTCCTTCTGTGAACTATCTGTCAGGTTCCCTTGCTTTGTTGAGTTCCTCTCTTTTCTACTTTGTCTTTTTATAGTGTAACCTACTTTTTGAGTTCCTTTGTATCATTTTCAGGTTGCACTTTTGGTTTACACTGTAAAACTTGTATCGTTGGGTTTCTCTACACTTTAGCACTTTTGGTTTGAACTGAAATATGTATTTCGGTGTAGTGTTACCAATGGTTCAAAGAACTTTTTTCCCTTTTCATATACTAATGACAAAATAAATGTCTTCAATCTCCCCCTTTGACATTAGTATCAAAAACTGATATGTGCAAAATACTAAACTGTCTAGTATGTACACCATGTGTTTACCTTGTCATTTATGACTCCCCCTATGTATATGAGGGTATAGTATAAGTATATACATGTATAATTGTCTTTGTACTATATTTTATTTTCACCTTATCTTCATATATTTCTCCCTTTACTACTGTACATATCATCATTTTCCCCATTTTTCTCTATATGTATTGTACATATCATTTTCCCCCTTTTTTGATAGTAAGGGAAAAGGCGTATACTTAAAACTTATCAAAAATATGGGAATGATAAGTCTTCATATCCTCCATCATCTTTTCCCATTTCTCCTATAGGTTCTCAAGAGCCATTTTCTCTAGTGTAATTCTAGCATGCATATCATAGATGTTGTCTACTACAAACATCTCCGGGGTGGCAATTAAATTTCTTGCTAAAGTAATGTGCTATTGCAGAAGTGTGAGGTTTGGTAATAGTTGAGCCTATAGCTTGGTAACCTCTTCTCTAAATTATGATTCTACTTCCCAAATTTCTTGTCTTAACCTTTTTATTTCCATTATCTTTTCATAATGCAATTTGATTGCATTGTCATCTGTGGTTAGACTTTTAGCACTTTCATTAGATTGTTGGAATCAATCTTTACAATCTTATCACTATTATCCTTAGTGAATTTCTCCAAAGGAAATATTTTTTAAATTAAGGAAATAGCTTTAGTAATGATTGGATCTAATTCATTTGTTAGTTCTGAAAGCTTTACCTTAATTTCTACCACTTCTTGGTGGCTGATCTTTTTAGTCAATTTGTATTGGAAATTTTGTTCTGCTCATTCTTCAATAGCCTTTTTTGCATCCACATTTTGAGTTGTGATTGCTTCGGTGATAACAACAAGTTGATCTAGGATAGGTGCATTGTGATCAACATCAATGTCAGGAACTATTTGGCTTAAGATTTCTCTTGTGGTTTCCGACATTAGAGAATCTTTGTGTTCTTTTCTAAGCTTTTCCTGCATTGCTTTCGTTTGACATATCCGTCCATATTCTATAAGAGATTCATAGTCCAATGTGGTTGGATCACACTTTGGTATTTCAATGATTTCATCAAGTGTGACCTCCAACTTACTCTTCTTGGTTTTCTTCTTCTTCTTTTGTGATGCACCTGTATGCAAAACCATAACAAGTTTTTCTTCTTGGTTTGATGTCCTGCTTGAAGGCTTTGGTGATGTTGTACCTTTTTCTTTCTTCTCAGGGTTTGCCTTTTGGTTGTGTGTGGATGTCTCCTCATCAACCTTCGGTGTATCTAGAGCATCTTTGGTATCCTTAGGAGTATCTTCAATTTTATTCTCTCCTTCACCTTTGTCTTTTTGTACTTCATTTGTATCTTTTATTAGTTCATCTTTTTCAGTGTGATATCCATCTTTTTGTGTGTGATCTACATTTGTAACATTTTGTTCTCCACTAGTGGATACCTCTTCATCGGTTATATCTTTCTATTTATCAGTTGTATCTTTTTTCTCATCATTACCCTTATCCTGGGGGTATGCTTGTTTCCTTGTCAGGTTACTTCTCATTTTTTGAGATTATATTGATAGCTTGTATCAATAATGGTATTTGTCCTGGCATGTCTACCTGTGTAGAATCTGTAGTAGTTTCTTGTTCATCAATTTGGTCTTGGAAAAAAGTGACATCTTCATCTTTCTGTATCTCATCTATAAGATCTCCTACGATAATTTCAATGACAGTATTATCTGGCCATGTTTCATCTACAATGTCCATATCCTTGTTGGATTTTTTGTTTAATGATTCTTCATTAACATCCTCATCAGTAATAAGAATATGTTCAGGGATTTTTTTAGCCTGATCATCTTTATTCTGTTGCTTGTTGGGAAGAGCCATTTGTGGCTCAGGACTTGTATCCTTCTTAGGTATATCAAGTATCTTTCTCCATTCACCCTCACTCTTCCTGTCTATCTCAATTAGATGTCCTTGAAGCACTTGGTAGGCTCTTAACTTTGGTGAGAACCTTTTGGAGTGTTTCTTCATCATTTCTTCAATTTCCTCCATTTTAGATTCGGGTGGCATGACAGAAACTAGGGCTCTTTCCCTCATCTATTTCTGAGAATGTAATGCAAATGTCCATCTTACAAAAAATCTATTCATAATTTATTTTGGAATCCTATTTTCCAATTGTGTTGGAACATATTTGAATGCACACATAATTGTGATAATTGCCTCTTCTATCTTCTTTTGGTCCTTGGTGTCCAGAGTTAGCCAGTTTTTAATATTGTGATCATTTGTTGTACCTAATTTGATAATAGAAGCACATACCTCATCAATTGTAGAAGGAAGTGTGTTCTTGACAACTTTTATAGATTGTTCATCCTTTTTGGTGTCCTCAATGTCTTCCCTAGTTCTGAGGAACTTTCTTCTTTTTGTTGGGCCCTTTCTCCTTGATTGGGGATTTATTTTATATGTCCTTACTTGACCTTTCTTGATTGGTGAAGGACTTGTATCCTTTTTTTGTGTGACTCCTGGTCCTAGATGCAATAGTAGTCCTTGGTTTCTTTGTTGGTGGTGGAGGTGGTGTATCAGAATTTGTGGGTTCTGAGTCAATTTCCTTCTTAGCTTCACCGACGGGTGACTGACCCTCAGTTTCTTCTATCTATTATGTTTCCTCTTCATTCACTGACAACTTTTTCTTCAAGGTCTTAACCATTTTATATTTCTTCCTATCAATATTTTTCACAAATAAGCCAGTTTTAATCCTTTCTTTGGCTTCCTCATCAGTTCCAAACTTGGGTTGTGATTTATCCAATGGTTCATTGATCAATGCTTCAATGGCATTTGTTGCTTGATCTATGTTAACCTCATAGTCAAGTGGTTCCAACCATAATGTCCTCAGTTTAGGCAGCTTGATATAGGTGTAATTAGTGTCCACCATAAAACAAATGTCAATCTTGAAATTTTCTACTAATTGCTCTGGAATCCTCATTCTTTTCTGTATTCTTTCTTTGAATCTAGAAAAGTATTCATCCATGACTAATTCAAAATTGTCTTCTAGTGATTTGATGAACTCACTAATCTGTGTGGTCACTAGTCGGGTAGTGTCCCATTTGACATTTCCTATAGATGGGAAGGATTCTTTAAAATAAAAAATTATGCACATGATGAGTGAACCAAACTTACATGAGTTAGACTTTGCAATCCTTATTGTCTTCATGTTCTCATCTAATTGCCTTAGTAAAATTTCTGACAGATCCAACTACAGTCCCTTCTTGACAATTTTCTATGTTGTATCCACTGCTCTGGATGCAATACTATTCATCCTACTAGCCTGAAATAACTTGTATCCTAAGACACATGCTCCAAATTTCATTTCATCATCTTTGATGGTGGATACCTTTAATCCTCTTCCATCCCATGCTTCTCCTATGTTCTTTTCAATGTCATCTTTGGGAGGGTGCTTTAGTTCCTTTACTTTATTGGTTATGGGATAACTGGTAACAACATGTATAACATCCCTGGTTATCAGTTTTGGCTCATCTAGCCATATCTTTCAATCATGTACTCTTCTTAGTACTAATTGAATCCATTCGGTCTTGAATTCCTTTAGGAATAGTAGGGCATGTGTGATCCCTTTCACTTTAATGTTCTTATGTTCTTCTTTTATTGTTCCATCATCATTGCAAAGCTTCTTGTAAGTTTTCTCAACTTCCAGGCCTCCTATTTTTTCAATCTTGTAGTGTATGTAAGCTCGCACATCTTCAACAAGCAAAACCCTACCTGGTATACTGGAGAATGCACCAACACTTTTGGGTTGTGAAGCAACCTCGGGACATATATTATAATGAGGTTCTTCATAGGTGGTATTCTTGATTAGATTAACCTTAGCATTCTTTGCATTCTTGATCTTGGAGGTTCTTAAAGTTGATGCCATCGTTTCATAATTTAGGGATTTTTCCTGTAAATGAAAATAGACTTCTCAGTGATTACTGTTACTTACTTCAACCTACTATGACTTTTGGGAATCTTCCTGAGTGTTGTGAACAGGGTTGGAGTTGTTCTACAATTTGGTCTCTTCATGGTCTAGTTTCGTTCTTACTTCTTTTCTCAAGTTGCTTTGTGAGTAATGTGTTGTTTCGTCGACTATTTATAGAATTTTTCCCTAAGTCATGTCATAAATGCTCACCAAATTCTCAGTGTTTGAAGATGGAGTCATCGGGTAGCACACACCTTTCATTCTCGGTGAGAATGTGATTATCAAGATAGGTGTCAACTCATTTGACTATTTACCGATGGATCTCGGTGTATGATGAAGACAACAAGTCAAATTTCATGATTACTGATGGATCTTGGTTTACACTAGTGAATTTTCTATTTGTGTCTTAACCGATGATGCTCGATAAGTATAGATAACTTAGCTTTGTATGTATACTGATGCATTTCGGTATGCTTTGACCAATAGGATTGGTTTCACAGAATCATAGCAAGTAATATCATAGTGCATCTTTAACCATGCTAACTTGGTATTTTAACTATGTATAATGGAATTGATGAAAAATATAACTTGGTATAATGCAGTTCCATACTTACTTGTTCTTCTTAGGTGGGGGTGGAAATGTCACTAGATCCATTGGATAAGGTGTCACCATTTACATTTCTTGGTTTAGCTTCATTACTGTTTGTAGCTTTCCTCCACATTTTGTTTCTCATGGTCCTGATGTCTTTAATGGTGTTTCCATTGGCAAAGGTGCTGGTCTCTGTCACTCGGTCTTTGCAGTCCTTCCTTAGATCACCAAATTTATGATAGTGTAGACATGCCATTCTGAAGTTAGTCTAGCTCCTAGACTTTCTCATCCATTGTCTTTTGTAGTTTGCAACTATGTGACCAAATCTTCCACATGCTATGCAGTTTTCCCATGTGTTGTAATCCCAAACATATGAGTTACCGACTCTTTTTGGTTAATAAACAATTTCTTGAACTTTAGGCTTCCATGCTTTGTTTTTCTTCTTCCTGCATGCAGTAGATGTGTGCCTATACATTTTGAAAGTAGGACAATATTTCTCCATGTAGGTTTCCTTCTTTGGTTGTTTCACCTTAGATTTACATTCATATGCTTTATGTCCTTTCTTGTTACATTTATAACAAATTCCTATGAATAAAGGTGTGGATTTAGGAATACTTTTCATTTTGATCCTACATAGATTTGATGTGTGGCCAAGCCTACCACAGTGATTACATGACTTCTTTCTTATTCTTGGATTTGTGTAGACATTCTTTGGATAAGCTTGGTTTGGTGATTCTTCATCTTCGGTATACCCTAGTCCGGTATTATTGTTGACTCTTCTTTGTCCATCCAGAAAATCATCCATCCTTTTGGTTCTTTCTTTAGCTCTTTTGATCATGTCATTGTGTTGTTTCTGAATTCTTACTTCATGCTTCAGTTTTTTCATTTTCTTCTCTTAGCTCACCGATAGCTTCTATTCTTTCAATGAGTTTTGTATTCATTCTATTTTCATCTTGACTCATAAGAATAATCTGATTGGTGATCTCATGATGATGTTTTGTAAGTCTTTGTATTTATGACTCTTTCTCTTGTAGCTTTTCAGTAGTCTTCCTCCTATCATCAATAGCTAGTGTTCTTTCTTGCTCTCCTTGTCTAGCATTTTTCATGACATCAATCATTCTTACCATCTGTGTCTCTTGACCGAGTAGTAGAGATCTCACTTGTCTAGCCAAATGTTGATTGATTTCATTTAGACTTGTGATGCTTTCTTCAAATGTATCAGATGCTTTGCTAGTTTAGATCCTGAAGACTCAAATTGATCAGGTATCTCTTCTTCCTTGTAGTCTTTTTCATTACAGCGAGATGCCATAATATTTCTTTCATCTAGCAACTGTCTCATCTTGATTCTATCTTCTTTATATTTCTCATAGAAGATATGAATTTCTAGCTTCTCATTCTCAATAATCTTATCAAGCTTTTACTTCTCCATTGTATGATCTTTTCTCTTAAGTCTTTTAAAATTTTCCAAATAAGAGATCTATCTCTGATACCAATTTTTGGAAATAATGGGAAGTAAGTACTGAGAGGGGAGGGGTGAATCAGTACCTCTAAATTTTTTATCTATTTAACCTTAATCCATTTAGTAATCCATTCTATTACCAACCATCTTTTCTATCCTATCTTTGTGTAAGTTATATCAATTCATAAAATTAACAAGCATGTAAACATTCATAGAAGCATTAATGAAATGTAATGACACATAACACAAGGTATGGTAACGCAGAAAACCCTTGTTAGAAGGTAAAAACTGCAGTGGGGATGACACCCACAAAAACCCCACTATCTGCAGATTGGAAGGTGCCGATTAAGGCTTACAATTTTTATCACTTCTGATGATCTACCCTATTAGGAGTATTATGTGGAGACTGGTTAAGGTATACTATGTTAAGAGGTTTAGCAACACTATTTAGTGTGCACTTGGTTAAGAGATTTACAAAGGATTGTTAAATCCACCTTTCTTGAAAGGATTTCTTCTTATGCTACACTTGTTAGAATGTAGATAAAAATAGTCATTGACTTGAGTGTATGCAATCTCCAATTATTGATTAAAGATCCATTAAAATCACATGTACAAAGTATCACCTAATGTGATTGATTAATACCTCTGTTGCTCAATAGCCTTGATTCTTGGTTCTTAATAACCAAATTCATCTTTTTGCTATTCTTGCTTGAAATTTTCAATCTAATCCATAGATATGCTTCTTGGATACTTTCATCCTCTCCTCCATTTTGAAATTAATTATTGCACATCTATTTATACAATAGGTTGACCTAATTTTGTTTCACGTATTACAAAGATAACTCTATGATCGAAGGTTTACAACTTGACCTTGATCTCCTAGTATGCATGTTTTTAATCTGTTAGACTGCTTAAAATAATTAAAATTATCTTTCTTTTCCCTCAAGAAATGGTTTTAAATCAATTCAAAATTCAAAATATAAAATATAACCATATTATTTGACGTGGAAGTCAGATCCACTTTTCTTAGGATATAACCAACTTTCGGTGTCTGATGCTCGGGTTGCTTTGAAAGTCTTTCAGTGTTCCTTCTTTGAACTGTCTTTCAGGTTCCCTTGCTCTTTCAGATTCCTCTCTTTTCTTCTCTGTCAGTTTATAGTGTAACCTTCTTGTTGGGTTCCTCTATATCATTTTCTAGTTGCACTTTTAGATTACACTGTAAAAATTGTGTCGTTAGGTTTCTCTACACTTTAACACTTTTGGTCTGAACTGAAATATGTCTTTCAGTGTAGTGTTACCGATGGTTCAAAGAACTATTTTCCCTTTGCATATACTAATGGAAAAATAAATGTCTTTATGATTCCCTTATCTGAGGCTAACTGAGATCATATGGAGTGGTTTCATCAAATGAATTACATATAATATCTAACAGATTGATGCAAAAGGTGGTCACACTTTAGGTGTTTCCTAAAGCTATGAAGTGTTAAGAAAAAGATGTTGATCAGTCATAAGCAAGATGACAGAGGGAGCATAGAATTTAGAAACTTGACACATAGATATCTACATAATGAAGATGTATGTCTTTGATAATGTTGTCAAAGAGGGAGATATACATAAGAGAAATCATTAGGAAACAAAGAGAGATATATACTATGAGGGAGATATTCAGAGAAGACATAGAGAGAGATAACCAATATAGATAAATCTATCCTAGAGGGATAAATATTTGTATTGGAGAGAATCAAAATGAAGCTAAGGACATTAATGAAAATGTGTTTATAGAACATACTTTTTGGATTGCTTGGGAACCTTGCATATGTTGTTTGTTTGCATCTATTTTCTATCAATGCCAAAGAGGGAGATTGTTGGAAACTACAATTGAAACAATTGTTATATTGCCGTTGATGTCAAACCTTAACTGGTAAGAGAATTTCTATATTGTAAAGTGCTATATCAATTGATTGATGAAGAAGATTTGAAAATGAGAGATAACAAGAAGACCTCGTGAAATGGTTGAGTTATGTGAAACTACAATGGGTACTTGATGAGATCGCACCTTGACAAGGTAATATACTGTTTACCTTAATTCTAAGTGAAGTTTGGATGACTACAAGATTAGTCTTGACTGAGTAACAAAGAAGAAGATTAAGGAACTTATGTTTGTGCTGAGTGATGCGAGTGTCGATCGAGCGCCAGTATATGCCAAGAAAATTTAGTGTTGACCGAGCATTAGTATTTTCTGAGTGTCAGTGAATTATCAAGTTATCTAGTGATGACCAAGCGACAGAACATAGTATTGACCGAGTGTCAGTATTATAATAGTTTGAGAGAGATTTGAGATCCCAATTGACATATTTGTTTTTCTTGGGATATGTGAAGCGTATTTAAGATAAGGATGATTGTTGTGGAGAATTAAATGAGCATTTAATATATTTTTAACCTTTTTTATGTATGGATTCAAGAAGGATTTTTAAGATGTATTCTACAATGTAGATGGAAATGAAATGTTGGAAGGATTCATTTTATCTGACGTAACCCTAAGATCTACGGTGATGATTATGGGGAAATAGATTGAGCTACCTAATCAGAGAGGTATAATATTAACCTAATTGCAAGTTATGTATGAGTTTGTGGTAAGAGGTTAATTTAGTTGATTGGCAAAATCTAAGTAGAAAGAAGAAAAGGACAAAGAGAGCAGTACAAGACTGCATAGTGGTGATTTCTTGAAGGATTTCTGAGCAGATCTAAATGATAGAGATGACAATGAAGGTCATTGAGTGAATTGGCATTTGATCTATAATTGGATCTATATTTGCAAAGTGATTTGTATGTTTCAGATCACAATTTTCTATTACTTTATAACCCTTATATCAGTTGCAAATTCCTTTTAAACAAGGTTGACCTAAACAGTCATATTGTTAAATCCTTTAATGAAGGTGAAATTCTAATGGAATGTTCTAATCCATCTAGCAAGTTCACTTCTAACAGAGTGATTAAATCCTTTAATCGGGTCACATTTAACAGTGTGTATTGTAACCTTTAACCGGGTTGGATTTTCAGAGAGCTCACTTTAGAAGAGTGAAAAATTGGTAGCATGTTACTGGTGGTTTTTCCCATATTGGGTTTCCACATTAAATCTTGGTGTCTTATATGTGTGAATTTTATTTGATGTGTTGTATTGTTAAGAGATTTATATTCTACAAGTTGCTTATATTAGGATAGTAAACTACAAGTTTATATTATTGATTATATTCTATAGAGACCGAGTGGATTAATGAGTGGATCTGAGTTGGTTGAAGTGTTTGAATGTTCAATTGGTACATTTGGACCTTGGATAATTGATTCAACCCCCTCTCAGTTATTCTAAATCATTCTAACACTTCCAACTGACCTAATAAACATTAATTTTGATGCTAATGCCAAGATCTCATTTTACTTTTTGTGTGTCTTCAAAATATATTTTCTTGCCTTGGCTTTAGCCACCGAAGAAATTATCATCATTTGCATAGGACTCAATGAATCCAATTTAATAGAAACTTGAATGCTTAAGTCATCTACATCAATATCTTCCTCAAGGAACTCTTTCACTACCTCTGTAGTGTCTCTTGCATATATTTTCACAATACATCATTAGAAACTTTAACTTCCATCACCTCATCAGTTTGATCTACTCCTCTTTCCTATTCTTTGTCCTTCTCTTCATCCTTTTTTGCTTCAAAATCAATATTTTCATCATTCTTCTTCTCCTCTCTAATCACATAATCATTTTTGGATAAAGTTAAGGGAATATTAGGTTGATCTTCAATCTTTCTCACGGGTTGCACTGAAAAGGTAATGGGAACTCCACCAACAAATACATCAGGATCTTCTTATGTCATCTGAATGGGTATATCTATAGTGTCTAATGATTTAAAATATGTCTCTTTCTTACTGTCCTTTAGTATGACATCAATTTTTTTGTTAGTTAGGAGTTTTGTCAACATATTATCCATTTCCTCCATTATCTCATCAATCTGACCTATCAAAAGTTTATTGATTCTTTTTTTTTTAGAGTTATTCCTTAGCCATCTCAAGTATTCTATCCATTTCTTATATGGAAACCACTGGGAAAAGCTGCAGTAAAAATTTCTCTTTGATTTCCTTATCCTTCTCAAGAGTTTTAAGTCTTCTTGCTTCCAAGATATCAAAAAGTTCATCTGGTATCTCTCCTTTAGTTCAATCAAAGTTTTGGTATACTTGTTCAGATAGAATATTACCCCTTCTTCAATTCTCCTCTTCTCATCATCATCATATTTATTTTAATATCTCTTAACTTGAACAAGAATACCATGTACAATCATGTTCTTAATAACATCATTTTGAAATAGTGCTGCTTACTAATGTCAAGTTTAGGCTTCTTTTGTGCAGGCTCTCCTTTTGTTGTAGGGTCTCTAAAAATTATTTATCTTTTTGTCCTTCCATCCTCATTTTATTCATTGCATCAATAGAATTGGCAGCCTCATCCTTGTTATCAACTTTTCTCCTTTATAATATCTCTTGGGTTTCCATTTTTCTATTTTGTTGATAGATGTAGATATGTCCTTAGATTTGACTAATTTTTCTTTACTTTCCTTTAGAGTGGATGTATTTGGTGTAGATATCTTTGATACAAAATTTTCCTTCTCTGCAACACTAACTGCAACAACTAAGCTTCTAGTTTGTTTCTCCTCAAACTTCTTTCTTGCTTTTGCCATATTTTCTTTAGTAAAATCCATCATTTTTCCAACCTCTTCAAATTATTTTATGATCTTCCTTTCTCTTGTGGGTTAGGTGGCCTCTTCATGCACCTTAAGGCTCTTTTCAACATATGTATTGAACCTTTTCTCTGAACTTTCTATGGGTTTCTTCAAGATATCTTCTATATAGGCATCAAGAAGTAGACCATCCACCTCATATCCCATAGGTATCACCCAAGATGTACTAGGATTTTCCTCTTCCATTAAACATGCATCAATTTCAACCATAAAGCATATTATTTTCTCATACTTCCTTACAATTCCATATGAGATCCTATATCTTAATTGAATGGACTTGAAATTTTTTGAGATATGCCCATAAGGAACCTTTAGCTTTCTAATCACCAAGCATATCATAAAATTATTTGATCTTAATAGCCCCTAGTTTATCCTCTTTCCACTTAACATTTCCTACTCTTGGGAAAAAAAATTTATGAAGTAAAAGAATATACATAGAAGGAGTTGCCCATATTTGAATTGTTGCTTCTTACCCTTCTTGATCTTTGTCAGGTTCTTCATAAGTTGATCTCTTAGAGATTCACATATTTCATATTCAACATCTTCTTTGACCATTTGGTAGGCAACATAGATAATAGTTCTTGAAATAGATTTTTCTCTACTTGAGTGGAATTCCTTGTACCCGAGCACCATGGATGTGAACTTCACATTGGGCTGTAAGATGTTGTTAATGGTAATCACTCTCTTGTCCCATTGAGAATAGGTAAAATTTGTCACAATATCCTTTTGAATTGTTTTTAGGTTTGGAACCTCACCATTTGCACAAAATCCAGTAACTTCAGGATGACCTCCTTTGTGACCTTGTAGGGTTTGTCAAGAAAACTTAATTGATGATGTACTCTTCTCAGCATGTATCACACCTAGTCTTCTTTAAAGAAATTTAGAAAGTCTAGAAACTATGTGAACCCTTTTTCTATCAATTCCTTGAACTCTTCCTTCAATACAAAATCTTTTGATACTTCTTAATAGTGATGCTCAATTGCATTGTTACCTACGTCTTCTAGATTGTAGTGTATGTATGCCCTAACATCTTTGACATGCAATATGCCATAGGGAACAGATGAAAAAGTACCACCTAGTTCATCCTCCATTTATTTGTATGGATGTTTGTTAAAAACTGGCCTAGGCACTCCATAATATCAATAAATCATGTTGAGTCCATAATTCAACTTTCAAAAATCAAACTATGTGATGAAAAATACCTTTCTGATGAATTTAGGGTTATGCATGAAACTTGTTGTAAATCAATTCCGTCTCCTTCAAAATCATATTTAATCTCTTCTTCAAAATGCAAGATTTGAAATTAAACTAAGAAATGCCCTTTTCTTACTTTTCATGCCCAAAAAGTAGATAACAATTAATACATTGTACCCTAGATTCAATCTGTCTCAGAATAAAATATAGAAAATCCATTGTTGAACCTTCAAGGCATCATAAAATTTTCTGTGAATGAGAATATATGTTCTAAATACACTTCTTCATCTCAATATGTTGATCACATTCATTTCCAAATTTGATTCAGGGGCCAGGTAAGGATTTTCCTGAAAACACCCCCTTAGGTTAATGACCTAATTAAGTTCCTGATGAATTTTCCACACTGGAATCTGGTGAGATCCTTCCAGTAGCATCAATCTATTATTTTGAAATCCATATCTTTCTCATTTTCTTCTTAACCTTATCAACATAAATTATTTTCTTTCCTTTATCACTCTTCACACTATTCTTTTTTACCGAACCTCCTACATTATTGTATCTATGATTCATAGCAATATGAGCATAATTTTAGTAATTAAAGCATATCACATTTTCATACCTGGTGTTCAATAGATTTTTCATTAGTCTACACTTCTTCGTAATATGTCCAAAATTGTTTCATTTTTAATAAGTTATGTTCCTCTATTTCATAGATTTATTCACCTTTGATTTGCATTTATTTGATTTGTGTCCACAGTTGTAGCAAGTGTAATGATAACCAGAAAATGATGTAGTATTAGGTCTACTTCTACAATCCTTCTCTCTATGACCAAGTTTTTTACATGAAAAACATCCCCCTTTGATTTTTTTCCATTAGTTTGTCTTGTAGGTGTTCTTCTAGGTTCCTCCATGTGTTTGTCTAATAAGGTATTATTCTGACTAGATCCAAAAATTTATCCCTTCTCAAATCCAAGTCCTTGTGAATTTCCTTTTGGTCTTTGACTCTCAAGCTGTGCATAAAGACTTGTTGAACTAGATTTTTACTTTTGTTTGAATTCATTAGCTCCAGAAATCTCACTCCTAACAACTTCATTAACTCTTTCAAGTATTTTATCATTGTGTCTAGATTCCTAAAGACCGATATGCAATTGTCCAACATCATAATCCACTCTATAACATTCTTCTATTTTTTCCTTCAAGGTTTTCTCAATATTTTTCTTCGCTTAACTTTCCTTAGTCATATTCATTTTCATAGCTTCCATCTCATGCTTTATATTATCTCTGTCTTTTGTGATCTATTCACATTCATCTAATTTTTCTTTCAAGGCTTGTGAATCATCTTTCTACTTGAATTGTTAAACAATATCTTTCCTCTTATCCCTGGATTTGTTCAAATGTTCCTTCACATTCTCAATGAAACTTTCAACATCCTTAAGCTTATTTTGCAAATCCAATTTGTGAGAATTTGATTTTTCAAGATCTTTAAGTGCAATCAAGAGTTGTCTTTGGGAACTACTAGAAACTATCAAATCTTCCATTAGGACCTTTGTCAAGCAATTAGACTTCTTCCTAGGACAAAAAATCTGATACCAATTTTTAGGATTGAGGAACGTTTGGGGGGGGGGGGGGGGGGGGGGGGGGCGGGGGGGTGAATCAATGTTCTAGAAATTTTAATATTTTTAACTTGATTGCATAACGATAAAAAAAAATATTTGAAAGTAAAAAGAAAATAATCCACAATATCATAACACCATGATTTTTATCATGGAAACCCAATTAAGGGAAAAACCATGGTGGGGATGGAACCCCCGAGTATTTACTTCTAAAAAAATGATATACCATGTTAAAGGTTTAGTTCATGAGGGGAATGCACCTGCATTCAGACTTACATCCTAGAGGTCACTGCTCAAATAAAAAACATACAATGAGGCTCACTACCATACAAAATATTTCATCTACAAAAGTTGAACTGAGAAATAACATCAATAATGCTTGAATAGTTACATGCAAGTATAGTATAAATTTTCTCATTTGATAGTCGAACTGATCTATCACACATATACAACATGTCACTATCATGTCCAACCATCGCAATACAAAATCTCCACATTGATCTTATATACTCAATAGAAAAATATAATAAGTTAACTTGTTGGCTCCAAGAGTAAAACATGTAATGTGTGGTGTGTTGGATAGATCTGACCTCAAAATGTGTTCCTAACCTCTAAAAAAAGCATATGAGTCATCAAAATTTTTGATTTTATCATCTCCAACTATCAAACTGATTGGATCATCAGTGATAGGATCACTAATCGATCCAATACCCAGTTGTCTATTTTTTCACTGTTCATCGTATACCCAATACTCAGATGGTTGAAACTAGATCAAATGATAAAATCAATGGCTTCAATCATAAACTAAGGTAGATAATACCTCTCTAAAGCTCCTCCTAGGTTTTCACCTCAAAACTCAATCATACATTCTTGTACCGATCGATATATCAAACCCTGTACATTGTACCAATAATCTCATATTTAGCCAAATCTATAGTTTATCCCTAAGTATCATCATGGCATGATAAAATATATCCAAAATCATGTATGGTTTCCATCAATGAAAACATACAACTTAACAAGAGTAGTGTCTCTTGCCAACATATCGAATATCTGATACTACTGAATGTGTATGTGTGTGTGTGTGAGTGTATGTACATGTATATATGTATGTATATATAATATCTATTATATATAACATATAATATTATTAATATTATAATCTACATATTATATTATAATATATATTATTATATCTATAATAAATGTTTATAACAAAGTCCCTAGATTATCTTGAATGTTTCATACAATGGATTCAATAATAGGGAATATAGAAACCCTCACCACACAACATAATGTTGCACTTTGATGGCGAGATGCCATACATGCCCATCTTAATGATGGGTTGGTTTATGACGGGGTGAAGGCCCTTGGAATAACAAAAGAACAAATAGCTTCTCTATTTATAAATCCATGTACTGGAAAATCATGTGATCCTAAATTTTTTTTTCCATGAGATGGTGCACGAATCTAGATATGTGAGACAACTTTTGGGATCATTGGTAGATGGTTTTTAGAAAACCACCCAACAAAAATATGGATGTCCCATTTTACTTTATTAAAAAACTACTTGGTGAGTTTGTGTTGGGCAAGCACATGAACTACTGGAGCATGAGAGAGTTCATGGGTGTAGGCAAAGGCATTCCCCAGGATAGACCATGAGCACATCAAGTAGTACAGGGCCCATATGTTCCCCCTCCTCTCATTTATCCCCATCCTATAGTACAAAACCCAAACATTATTATAGAGGCTTCCTCCTATACCATTAGGGCCATTCACTCTTTGAGTGATCTTTTTCTTACATAGATTGGATCACTAGCGCAACCACATGTCAATGATGCTGACAATGGATCTGGTGGTTCTGATGCATCCTCCTCAAGTAGACATATTTGTGTGCCCCATTCTTGTACTATGTGAAAGAAGATGTGTTTGGTATCATGATTGAACTGTACCCTGGAGAGTTCTCTCATACAAGAGAGGAGGATGTGCATCCATCATCCATTCCTCATGCTGAGGTAAGAGTTAACTTTTAATTTCATAGTGCATTTAATTTTCAAAATTAAAATTTATATTAGACAAATTATTAATACTGCACACTTATGTTTAAATACATGGTCTAAGTATGTTGATTTGATGTCAAAGGAAGAGCTCAGACAGATCTAGGATGTCATGCTCTTGGCCATTTTATTTGGCATTGACAACGCTGGCATATATTTTCCCACTCATTCGTTTACCATTTTTATTAGTATACATGCTTGTCATTTAAATTACGATAATTAAATCATATATTAATTAATATTTTCATCTTATTTTACTCTTATTGGTTTCACCTACTATGATGGATGTGTAGTGTAAGGGAGGTGTAGCAACACACATTGACAAGGGGGAGGTAATTAAGAGTTTGAGAATGATTATGTATGTACTTATTACTTGAGTGTAATGATATTTATTTACATGGTCTATTTAATAGAGATTGATGTCCGAGGATGATAGGACATAGGTTGACAAGCCTAGTCTCTCAACCATTTCATTTGGCCATGATAGCCACATGGTATATGTATTTGCATATTGTTGCTTACATTTTTTTTATTGTATATATGCTTGTTATTTAAATTGTCATTATTTTAAATATATATATTAACTAACAATTTTATCTTATTTTACTCTTTTAAATAACACCCAGTGCGAAGGAGGTACAATGCCAAGGATTCACATCCTTGTTGACTACACTATTATTGCCAAGATAAGAAGGTCTAGGAGAGGTAAGTCTTTATTTAAGTTCAGGTGTTTAGTAAATTTATTTTCCTATCACCGACAACTTTATAGGATTTAACTTGTATCAATGTCATGCTTGTGAACATATATAGGGTATGTGTAAGATCACGAGGGGCCAAAAAGTGGCAATGTGAAAAAAATGTGTTTTTCATCTACCCAAAAATGCAAAAACTCATGTTGACTTTTTAGTAGGCCTAGGTGTTAGTACACCTGGGCCAATTAAACACCTAAGAAAATCAAATATCAGAAACGTATCAGATATCTGATATGAATTAATATATAATATTAAAAAATAAATATTATATATAAATAAAACATATAATATTATAATATATAATTATACATATTATTATATATATCATATTATATTATATATATGCATTATATTATATTGTATTTTATATATTATAATATAATATATATTATCATAATATATAAAGACTTATATTTTATTATATATATATATATATATATATATATATATATATTTATGTGTGTGTTAATTTATATGTTAATATAAATGATATATATTATATAATTTATATGCAGAGGTCCCTGCGTGGGGCTGTTGCATATAATAAAGAGCTATAATTTAGGTATCGAATATCTGATACATGTGGATATAAAATCCACAAAAAAATAATAGTCACTGGTCATTATTTTTTATTATAAAAAAAATATAGGTTTTGAAGGGACCTAAAACTATTTTTTACAAAAGATTCTTAAAGGAAATCAGATATAACCAGAAAGCTCTAGTATCCAAAACAAGACAAGCTTCTCAAAAGAAACATAGGGAACACGATAGGCAAATGCCAACAAAAAATACAAAAACCCAACTGAAAGCCATAAAAAGGGGACAAAGAGATACACCAAGTTCGTAAGGGGCTCAATGACCTCTACTTCCATCTAGCTCATATTCAAAGCGGCCTTCCTCAATTCCTATAGATCAAGAGAGGGATTATAGAACTTTATTTTAAGTTTGGCCCTAGTTCTCTTGTTAGGCCCAAAGTTCCTTTGTCCTTTCTCTTTTTTAGCATCTAGGTCCACGACCATCTTCTCTTGCTGCACTTTGTCAAGGTTTTCCACCATAATATTCATCGACTCAATAGTTGTAAGGTAGAAAATGATGTTAATACAATAAGAGTGTTTTGATACTCAAATCACTTATCACCTTACATTTAATGTTTAGAGTGGAGGCATAAATAAGACATTCCCCTTTATTCTCAAATGCACAAAGGAAGGATCCAAATTGATCAACCCAAAAAGGATTTATGCATAAATGAATCAATCTCTTGGAAATAAGAATAAAGAAGGTGATCCTAGGTTTCCCTCTTAAAATGTGTGTAAATGAATGTAAATGTGTGATAGATTTAGAATGATTGAGGATTTGAATTGAAATGGATAGGATGAACGCACTAACCTTGAAATATTGCAGATCTAAAGAATGCTATTTTCTGAGGTCTGTAGACTATTTTTGGAAAATGTGAAGGATGACCCGGAACAAAAATGCAGAGACGAACAAAACCTAGAAATATTTTTCTGATCTGACACCATCTTATGAAAAAAGTTGACCTTGACCTACTAATCTCACCCTTGACCTAATAATCTTGACCCTGACCTACACAGGTCCAATAGAAAATCTGTTTGCAGATCCTGATAGTTCGCTGAAAAGGGTATCCAGATCTGAGTTCAAATTCATAGTCCCAAACCTGTATCTGCAAGAAAAAGAGGTTTTTTTTTTTTGTGGGAGGGGTTTGCCTTAGTCAAACCCCAATTTAGGAATTAACCTTAAAATAAATAATTGAAACAAGAATTCTAGCAAGTAGTAGAATTTAATCTAACAATGAAGCTATGATACTCAAAGGACATGCAATTGTAATTCTAATGTAGAAAAATATGTAAATATGAAAGCATGGAATTTAGAAACCATAAACCTCCATGATTATATGCTTGGAATCCACCTTGAATAGATGATGAAAGAGTGTTGAGGATGCACAAAGGATCTTGAAGGAAGATCACACCACCATGATGGCTAGATCTAGGGTTTGAATGATGAATTTTGCACGTTGGAACCAAATCCCTTCAAAAGGCTTGAAAAATTTGAATCCTTGATCTTCAATGGAGAAATTTATTTCTTGAGAGGAAGAATTGAACACCTTCAAAGCTTGAAAACATGTAGAGCAATGGATGCTTGAACTTTTTCTTGATGACTTCTTCTTACTTGGTTGATGGTTAGAGAAAATGAGAGGAGAAGGCTTCCTTTTATATGAAACTAGGGCACAATATTCTAAGGATGATGATGTAGGAGAGTTAAATTAAAATTAGATCCATGCCCCTAGAAGAGAACCTATATTAAATATAATTTATGATTTTGCACTTCGGAACCCCAAACAGCCGACTCGGAAGTAGGAAATAACGTTTGCAAAGACTGACATCCAAAAACTGTGGGACCCTGAGATTTGAACCATGGGTCAAGGTCAAGGTCGACCTTAACCTAGGTAAGGATCAAGGTTGACCTTGACCTAGGTCAAGGTCAAGGTCAACATAGACCCAAAAGGTTGACCCTGACCCTGAGGTCAAAGATCTCAGATCTGCAGTCTAGGATGCAAAAATCAGGTTGGAAAGAAGTGGAAGGAGAGGAAGAATAGGGGGAAATCTAGGTCAAATTCAGGAAACCATTCAAGGTGCTTTATATGACCCCAAACCACTTACTCGAAAGGCTAAACCAGTCTACCATGGAAGTGCTTCTATTTTTCGACTATACATTTAGCCTCCACTTTCGTGGGAGTATGGAAATCAAACATGCTTTCGATAAAGTTAGAAGAAAGACTCTAGTGGATTACAATGAGGTAGATCATCACTAAGTCAAGGAAATGAGCCCCTAGACAAAGGATTCTAACTAAACATACATGCATAAAGATATGAAAAATAAAGAGCAATCAATCATAAAAACATACGTGACTACATAAGCAGGACAAAAGCAACACTATAGATAACATAGCTTCATGATCTAATCCTACTAGGATGAAAGAAAAAGAGAGAGAAGGAAAAGTGATTACCTTTCCTAGTAAGATGCCCACCTTACTATGAATCACCAAGGAGTGAGATCCCAACAGGTTCACCCATAAACTATGCTTGTAATTGTAATGCGTCTTCTGATGGCTTTTGAAAATATCCATAGATCCACATTCTTGTATCACTATGGAATATAAAAATGTCTTTTCAGGATTTAGAAACTTATGTGAATTACCTTCCAAGGATTTAGCATATTGCAAAATTTAAAAGGGTGCGTATCTCTTCAGGATTTAACAACTTATGTGCATTACCTTCCAAGGATTTAGCATATTGTAAAATTAAAAATTTGTATCTCTTCAGGATTTAGCAACTTATGTGCGTTACCTTCTTAGGATTTAGAAAAAATAAAAGTAAAAACATGTGTCTCTTTAGGATTTAGCAACTTATGTGCATTACCTTCTAAGGATTTAGCAAAACTAAAAGTAAAAATGTGTGTCCCTTCAGGATTTAGCAACTTATGTGCATTACCTTCCAAGGATTTAGCATGCTATAAAATGTAAATTAATGTGAAATATAGTACAAGGGAGACCCTATATATGCCCCCATCCTTATCATGACTACCCACTAGGTAGGATAAGGAAGAGAAAAGAGGATACCTACTTCACAAGGTAAGGAGATATCCAGCTTAACAACAATGTATACCATATTCTTAGTGAAGAGTCTTGACCCTTACATCCAAGAGCATAGATAATCATGAAATGGATATGTCACTTATGGAAAAAGGATCCTCAAAAAGGAAGAGATCTTATCAACAAGACCCTCACCATACAGGAGTGCTTAGAATAAAATGTCATCTTCTAAAGAAAAGAGGGATCAAAGATTCAATCATCAAGCCCCCTGTAATCAAGCGGAAGCAGAATCTTTAGATGAAGGAATCAAACTCTAACTCAAAGCAAGAGCAAGAGTTTATCAAAAGCATAGTTTGCAAAATAAAAAAGAGGTGATGACCTAGGAAAATCACCTCTCATGTAAGAAGATGTCCATAGTCAAAAACATACATCTTTATAAGGAAATAATGTTATATGATAAACAAATGCCACTAAGCTAAGGAAAGTAGATCCTTAGATAGAGGAAGAAGGAAAAATACCTTGCCCCCCAGGGGTGAAAGCAAGGGATATATCAAATTATATCCAGAAATGTTGTTGTAGAAAAGAGATATCATGCAAGAAGTGAAAAAGTAACCCTTGTGAGGGATAACACATTATTCAGTTTCCAAGGTGAGAGATTTATCAACCATGGAAACCCAATGTCAAACAACAAAAT
>MU223293.1:2721869-2750971 GCA_018584345.1 Thuja plicata
GATATCATGCAAGAAGTGAAAAAGTAACCCTTGTGAGGGATAACACATTATTCAGTTTCCAAGGTGAGAGATTTATCAACCATGGAAACCCAATGTCAAACAACAAAATAGGTTATAATCAAAGACATAGATCCTTAATGCAAACCAAAGTTTTCATGTATGATTGGATATCAGATAATAAATAGATACTACTTAACCATAGAAAAAGGGATCCTGGAAAGATAGAAGAGAAGGAGATGGCATCCTTGCCCCCCAAGCATAGGAACAAGGATGAAAGGGGACCTATTATATTGCTCACAATACTATGCAAGACAATGAGCCCCCAAAGATTAGACTAACATTGTTTACATAATATGGAGTTCCATAATAGGAACATAAATGTTATTTAGAGAAAATAGGATTGAAATATAACTCATTGCAACATGATATATAAATAACTTTACTATCAATGAGCTGCCTAATCTTATAATGTAAATCTTGAAATTCATGAGAGTGATCATGAAATCTTTGATAGAAACAAAAAGGAAGAATCTTCAATTATAGACTACGTTGCTTTTTGTGTTTAGGTCTAGTAATTATATTAGCGTGAAGGAGTTTAGGCAGAACAACCTCTTGGTCAAATCCCTTCATATGGTCATCATGTTTTGAAATATTATTTGATATGTTGGTAACATTATGATGTTGTCGAGGATTAAATTCCAATCCATAAGAATGCTAATGCCCCTCATTCTGTAAGGGCATTTAAATTCCATGTTTATGCTGAGTACATCCTTGATTATGGAATCCTTGTTTAACTAGTAAATGATAACCATGCCCATAACAAGAAGCCATATGAAAACAGGTCAATTGAACTTCAGTAGTCACTATGTCATCATTAGTATGTTCAATAGATTCACAAGAAGGAAAAATAAAGGAATACATCCTAGGAGAAGATGGGGTAGGAGCTTAATTCTCCATAGGATCATCACTAAGAGGGAAAGCATTAAGGGAATTCATATCATTTTCTGCTAATGCTTAATCACTAGAAGGAATCCCAATTAGAGGTATTGTTTTAATAATGTTATCTTCTTTCTCTAAAATGTCCACAGAAGGGGACTATGTTTTATAAAAAGAGTCATCATCATGTATGAATATGTCATCCATTAATAAATCACCCTCTTGTATCAAAGCATGTTCACAAGAAGGGGATAAATCAATGTCTTTATCCAAGGGTTCATCCCAAAAAGTAGAATCATCCCTAATGGCTTCAAGAGGAAGAGAGTAATCAACATCCAAATCCAAAGGTTCATCCCAAATAGGAGGATTATCATCCCTATAAATAAAGCACATTGTAGGAGCACCTATAGCTTGATCCCTAAAGGGGAAATAATTATATTCTAAAGTAGGCTCATAGAAAAGACATATATTAGAAGAAGAAGTAACATCTATCCCTAACTCACTTCTATGGTAAAGGTCAATTGAAGAGATTGTAGAGGAGGATAAAATAGGAATAGGATCAATGGAGATCTTATTCAAACAAATTTCATCCTCAGTT
This sequence comes from Thuja plicata, assembly GCA_018584345.1. NCBI lineage: Eukaryota > Viridiplantae > Streptophyta > Pinopsida > Cupressales > Cupressaceae > Thuja > Thuja plicata. Next base: position 2,723,404 of record MU223293.1, read on the forward strand.
CCATGTACCTCATTTATAAATGAAAGATCATAAAATAAAACCTACTTCTATATGCATGCAAGATCTAATATGAAATGCAAATCTAACACCAAAAAGAAAGAGTTGTCTATCGCGGGTTCACCAAAATGTAAGTTAGAAAATGATGTTAATAGAATAAGAGTGTTTTGATGCTCAAGTCACTTATAACCTTATATTTAATGTTTAAAGTGGAGGGATAAATAAGACGTTCCCCTTTATTCACAAATCCACAAAGGAAGGATCCAAATTGATCAACCCAAAAAGGATCAATGCATAAATGAATCAATCTCTTGGAAATAAGAATAAAGAAGGAGATCCTAGGTTTCCCTCTTAAAATGTGCATGAATGAATGTAAATGTGTGATAGATTTATAATGATTAGGGATTTGAATTTAAATGGATAGGAGGAATGTACTAACTTTGAAATATTGCAGATCTGAAGAATGCTATTTTCTAAGGTCTGTAGACTGTTTATGGAAAATCCGAAGGATGACCCCGAACAGAAATGCAGAGACGAAAAAAACCTAGAAATATTTTTTCGATCTGAAACCATCTTATGAAAAAGGTCAACCTTGACCCACTAATCTCACCCCTGACCCAATAATCTTGACCTTGACCTGCACAGGTCCGACAGAAAATCTGTTCGCGGATCTCGATAGTTCGCTGAAAAGGGTATCCAGATCTGAGTTCAAATTCATAGTCCCGAACCTGTATCTACAAGAAAAAGAGGTTTGTTTGTTGGGGGGAGGGGTTTTCCTTAGTCAAAATCTGATTTAGAAATTGACCTTAAAATCAATAATTGAAATAAGAATGCTAGCAAGTAGTAGAATTGAATCTAACAATGAAGCTATGATACTCAATGGACATGCAATTGTAATTCTAATGTAGAAAAATATCTAAATATGAAAGCATGTACTTTAGAAACCATAAACCTCCATGATTTTATGCTTGGAATCCACCTTGAAGAGATGATGAAAGAGTGTTGAGGATGCACAAAGGATCTTGAAGGAAGATCACACCACCATGATGGCTAGATCTAGGGTTTGAATGATGAATTTTGCATGTTGGAACCAAATCCCTTCAAAAGCTTGAAAGATTTGAACCCTTGATCTTAAATGGATAACTTGAATTCTTGAGAGGAAGACTTGAACACCTTGAAAGCTTGAAAACATGTAGAGAAAGGGATGATTGAACTTTTTCTTGATGACTTCTTCTTACTTGGTTGATGGTTAGAGAAAATGAGAGGAGAAGGCTTCCTTTTATATGAAACTAGGGCACAATATTCTAAGGAGGCCAACATAGGAGAATTAAATTCCAATTAGACCCATGCCCCTAGAAGAGGACCTATATTTAATATAATTTAGGATTTTCCACTTCGGAACCCAAAAGAGTTGACTTGGAAGCGGGAAATAACTTTTGCAAAGACTGACATCCAGAAACTGTGGGACCCTGAGATTTGAACCCTGGGTCAAGGTTGATGTCTACCTTGACCTAGGTCAGGGTTGTGGTTGAACTTGACCTAGGTTAGGGTCATGGTCAACATAGACCCAAAAGGTTGACCCTGACCCTAAGGTCAAAGATCTTAGATCTGCAGTCCAAGATGCAAAATTTAGGTTGGAAAGAAGTGGAAGGAGAGGCAGAACAAAGGGAAAGAGAGGTCAAAGTTAGGAACCCATTCAAGGTGCTTGATATGAGCCCAAACCACTTAATTGGAAGGCTAAACTAGTCTACCATGGAAGTGCTTCCATTTTCCAACTATAAAATAGTAATCTTAATAATTATGTAGATTTGAGTCTTTATGGTTTGAAGGGAAGTATGGATATTCTTTGAATTATCCTCCAGCTTTGTCAGCCTATCCCCATATATTTTCTTGAGCTTTTCAATGGCCTCTAAAGTATTGTTGAGGCAATCGACAACAAAATTCTTCTCATTCTCTATCCACCAAGCATTACCAACTTGATAACCCTGAGATATAACACTAGTAGTACCCTCCCCAAAAATGTGGCTACCTATATTTCTAAGCATACATGACTCCATTACCCCTATTTTACTTCCCATAGCTCTTTGTTTAACTTTAAACTTCTTCAATTCATGGAAAACCCATTTAAACATACTAAAAGATTCAATAGAATTGCCTCTTTCCATCCCTAAAACATCATACAAGTGCTCATGGTTAGTATTGAAATAAGAAGAATTGGTATTGAGGTTCTAGGGAGACTTGGCACCAGCATCACCATGAATCCTAGAAAGAGCTTGTTGAAAATAGGGAAGGTAGCATGGGTATGTATACCAGGGCTAGGAAGGGATTGTACAACCAATTCTAGACCCTTCATAGTATTTGTATTATTATCCTTCCCTCTTTTATTAAAACTCGGATGGGGGGAAATAGACCTACCCACTTCCTTTGTGTTGGGAGAATTCAAACTCGAAGAGACTAGAATCTTCTTCTTTCCCTTCCTTTTAGCAACGAGCTTCTAGGTTTTTCTTTGACTTCCCTTTTAATTTTTTTAGAGGGAGTAAACTCTTCTTCCTCAAACTTTGTATGCTCCCCCCTTAGAATCACCAATATAATCCTATACACTAGTATCATCATCCTTAAAAACCATAATAAAATTAGAGGAGACGGGGAGATCCCTAAAGTGATCATTTGTCAACACAAGCATTCCCTCATGTAACACTAAATACTTATCCAGATTCTCCATATGATCAACAATACTATCACTAAGAGAGGAAAACAAATAGTATGGGAAAGAAATCATAGTTTTATGCCTTAAATGATTCATAAAAATAAAATAATGGCTGAAGGACCTTGTAAAATGACCATTTAGGGTGATATATTCCATAAGTACCTTCAAGAGCTTCCTCCAAATTATTTTGATGTTCACAGTATTATAGAAGCTCTTTGATTTCTACTCAAGCTCCTCCTGTTCCTTCTCATACTTTGGGAATTTTTGCACTACCACCTCATAATACTTCCTATCCTTATAGAATTTTATCCCCTTAGTAGATAATCTTGTCACCTACACAATCAGTTTCTCATCCATGGTGATCTTTCTTGCATGTAGGGTAATGTTTCCTTCCTTGCAGTGATCAGAAAAATAAGTCTATGATGTTCTTATTTCACCCATGAAGTCTCTCCAAGAAGGGAAGTAACCCTCCCCTCTTTAGAATCCACCATATTGTCAAATTCTTCTTCCACTTCTCACAGTCCATAAGGTCAACCCGTCTCTTGTCGCTACCTATATTCAACTCCATTGGACTCTAATTATCTCTAAAAATGAAATGGATTAAGATCCAAACTTGGATTAAAATCCATGCGAAGTCCCTAAATGACCACAAAGTGTGTGAAGTATTATTACTCAATCCTACCTAAAATCCATCAAAGCTTATTGATATATTGTGAAAGGCATTTTTTCTAAAGGAAAACCCGCCATGCCTATTAATAATGTGTTGATTCATCATTATTTGGTTAAGTCGTAGGTACCTCCACCTTGATTTTTTTCAAATTGGAGGATGGAAGTGATGTCAACATCCATCTTATCCTCCCTACTTTATGTCAGACTCTCCTTACTCTAAACACCTTTGTTAGAAAAGTAATCAACAACCATATTCGCCTCATGGTAAGCATGGGATATTATGCAATTTTTAAAGGAGGCAATAATATCCTTGGACTTATAAATCCAATTTTTCAATAGTACAAGAGGGATTATAGATTCCATTTAGGCATTTAATTATTACTTGAGTCCCCTTCAGTACAAACATGTTTGAAGTTTAGTTGGAAGACTAAATTAAGACCCTAGAAAGTGCCTATGGATTTGACAATGTGGTTAGTCTGATTACCCATGGGGAACACCACAGCCAAAATTAGCATGCCATTTTCATCCCTAACCACTCCCCCACACCCATCTCAAAGATTACCCTTAGCCACCCCATCAATTTTAATTTTCACCTAACTAGGAGGAAGTCGAATCCAAACACTATTATCTCTACACTTCTTCATAGTTTGCAACACTATAGTAATGTCCAAGTGGACCTGCAAAGCCTCGACCACCCTATGATCATAATAATTACACTTCACCTTCCCCTTGGCCCCAAAAGGAACATTGAGAATGTTGATATTTTCCTTTATAGCTCTTAAGATTATCTAGAAGACAGTATCATGTGGAAGGTACTTTTCTTTGAAGATTTAGTTATTGTGCTCTTTCCATATCCCCACGCCACATGTGAGAAAATATACGACCAAAGAAACTTCAAAACATGATTATTAGAAAGAGATCTTCACTGCAAAAAAATTCCATAACAAACCCAGGCAAAATGTATCTCAAATTTCATAACTGTAAGACATGAATCCAAATATATGAAGCAAAATGATAGAGAAGGAAAATATGAGAAATAGATTTTGTGTCAGTAAGACAAAGGTAGAATCTATTGGGAATAGAAAATCCCTCTTGCATAAATTATCAGTGGTAAGGATTTTGTTTTAAAGAAAGAGTTAGAGAAAGATATTGACTTTTAGAATTATGTTGTTAATCCAATCCTTAGACTAACAAGGGGAGGGGAGAGAAGAATGAGATAACAAGGTGACAATAGAAGACACCAAAAAAAGATCCAGAAGAAGAACCTCTCCTAACCATTACATCTTCAGATCTATAATGCACCAAAGAAAAATAATTTAAATAAATCTACAATGGAAGAATTTGATAATTAACAAGCGTCAAGTTAGCCCATTTACCATTCACCAAGTAATCAAACACAAAATGTCCATATATTCTAATGAATTCTTCCTTATAAGTCCAAAAACATTGTCATTGGCTAAGGGATCCCTAGCAGGCCAACAATCATGCCAAAAGAGGGTACTGTTGGAATATAGAAAGGTGTGTACTGAGAGGGGAGGGGTGAATCAGTATCCTTAAAAACTTTTAGACAAATATTTATAACCAAATATTGTTATAACCAACTGAGTAGAATGCTTACATCAAACATGTAATGTTACTGTTGAAATGTAAATGCATGTAATCCAAACAATAAAACATACATGAAAGTTAAGTACACATGATACTAGTATTTGGGTATCACAGAAAACCCCTGTTAGAAGGTAAAAATTGTAGTGGGGATGAGACCCAAAAAAATTCACTACTACAGTAATAAAGTAGCCTGTTAGAGCTTACAAAGAATTGATCACTTCTGGTGAATTACCCTGTTACAAGTAACAATAAGATTGATTAGATCTACCTCATGTGAGGATTTAGCAACACAAAGTATGTGTGCACTCTATTAAGAGATTTATACAAAGATGATTAAGTTTACTCTATTAGGAGATTTTAGGATTGTTACAATTTTCAGAGAGTAACAAAGTTGTGTGATCTAAACAAATTACAATCTCAATATTGTGAATACAGATCCTTCAAGTGCAATGAAATTATCACCTTACTATGAATGATAATACCTTGTGCTCTGCTCGGTAGCCTTGTCTCTGTTCTAAAAATTGAATACTGCAATGTATTCCTTTTTATAAAATCCTTGTCTGAACTCCTAATGTCCTTAGTTTGGTGGCTACTTGATCATCATACATTACAAAAAGACATCATAACCTTACATATATCAAAACTCTTGACCTAATTAGGGTTTTACAATATCTTAGAAAACCTAAGATCAATGGTGTACAAAATTTATCTTGATCATCTAAATATAGGAGATATAAATAATTAATGTTGTGAATCTGTAATTAATGTTCTCCTCGATCATTGTAAATCGTTATCCAGCTCAGAAAAAAATTGTTACCTAGATTGATGTGCCAATTCAAAATTTTATGTAACCACTGGTTTACTCAGTAAATATTGTCTGTTGGTACTTGATGTTCTTTGTGTATCTTGGTGTATACTGTGTGCTTGGTGTACACGGCTTCTCAGTAAGTTTGTCTTCTCGGTGATTGTTGCACTCAGTTAACTTTGTGTGTGATCAGTGCACTCAGTTAACTATACACTCGGTGATCATTACCTGACTAGTTTGTCTTGACTCTGTTACCGACTAGCCAATTTGAATGCTTGAATACTAATGAAAACATTCAAAGCTCATTTGGAGTAAGATTCTCCCCCTTTGGAATTAGTATCAAAAAATTGTATATGTAGATGTAGTATACACAAAAAATTATACATAGTGACTCCCCCTTTGTACATGATTGGTATATATAGAATATATACATATGTCTCCCGCCTTTTTTGAAATTAATGGAAAAAAGAAATAACTTACAACTTGTCAAAAATGTTGGGATGGGACTTCTAGAGATTTTCCAATAACTTCTCCCATCCCTCTTTGAGATGCTCGAGGGTTAACTACTCTAGGTTTAGTTGAGCATGCATATCATATATGCTTTCTATGACTGATAGCTCTAGGGTGGCAATCAAATTATTTGCCAGTGTCACATGCTTCTGCATCATTTATAAATGCAGTAGTAACATAGCCTAAAGCTTAGTTACCTAATCTCTTATCTTGTCCTCTTCTTTATTTAAATCAAGTCTTAACCACTGTGTTTTTAAAACCTTTTTGTAATGCATTTGGAATGCATGTTGCTCGGTTGAAAGACCGTTTGCACTATCTTTTAGATCATCATCCAATTTATTTAAATTTTCACTAAGCTTGGTAGTGAAATGATCTAATGTGTATCACTTATGTAGAATTTTAAGGGCTCCAATAATAACATTTTCTAATCCCGTTACAAATTATGAGAGTGTTACCTTGTTTACTTCCATTGCTTGGCTGATCTTCTCAGTAACCTTGTATTGAATCTTCTTTTCTTCTCTCTCTTCTAATTTTCGCCTGACATCAATGTCTGGACTATTTATTACCTTGGTGAGTAGTGCAATTTGATCAATGATGGGGGAAAATTCATTGATATTCAATTTTGGAACAAATTTCTATAAGATCTCCTTTATAGCCTCTAGCACTTGTGCATTCTTATGTTCTAACCTCAGCTTATCTTGAGCTTCTTTTTGGGTGCATAGCTCACCATATTTCTTAAGTGATTCAGGATCAAGTGTCTTTGGGTCATAGCCAGGGATGTCTATGATTTCATCTAGTGTTACTATGTCCTTTCTCCCTTTCTTCTTTTTATTCTTCTTCCCTTGTACACTTGATGTAGGAGATGTTAATCCCTAAGTTCTGTTGATGATTAGTGATCCACACTTAGTCATTTACTTAGGCAGCTTTAGTTGGTTAATCACTATGTCTGAGCTAAACATTCAAGGCTGAGCAACATTGCCAAGCAAGTTTTAGGTTTCCGAGTTACCTCATGCCGAGCTGAGTAGAATATTAAGTGTCGAGCGTCAGAGATGTTTAGTGCCGAGCAGAATAGTTTTTGCATACTTGTCAGGATTAATTCAAACTTTGATGTAAACAGTTTAGGCTAACTTGTATGAGATTTGGGCTGACATTTGTATGCATTTAATATTTGTCTACTAAGTTAATTTTGCATTTAATTGTTTTATACAATGCATGGCATGGCGCCAATCAGGAAATTAGTATGCATTGGAGGCATAAATAATAGATCTTGATTGTTGATCTAGATCTCGCTACCAGATCTGAAAAGATCTAATAAGATTGCTTCTAACCCTAAGAGAGAGTGTGTGATAGTAAGATACATATAGAGAAGGGTTGTGTGTTCATGAGAGATGAACATAAGTCATTTTGAGAAGAAGCCTAGATCATGTAGAATGACAGAGTAGTGATAAGCAGAGTAAAGACATATCAGATTGAGAGATCACAGAAGGTATTGGAAAGAGAAGATCTGTCATCAGCATCTAAGTGCATAACAAAGGATCACTACTTGGAACATTCTAATAGGTGTATTGGGTTAAATCTCTTAACAGAGTTGTTTTAGCAGACCATTTCAAATCTCTTAGCTGAGTGCTTACTTTATTGTAAGTTGAAATCCTTTAACAAGGTAGATTGTAATGATCTTAAGTTCTTAATAGAACAGATCTTTAACCAGGTCGATTGCATGTTGCAATCAAACTTTTGTAGCCCTAGCAGACACACTTTATTGCTGCAGTAGTGAAGATTTTGTGGGTGTCATCCCCACCCCAGTTTTACCTATTTGGGTTTCTGGGTTACCAGAATTCTGTGTTATGAGTTACATATTTGATGTTATTGATGATATCTGATGTTAGGTTAAATTCATATATGTATGAATGTGAATCAATAAGTTTTAAGTGGTTAAGTTTTAAGATATGATTCACCCCCCCTCTCAGTATCTTGCTTTCCCATTCTTGTACTTCCAACAATTGGTATCAGAGCCAGGGTCACCTATAAAATATTTCAATCAGCTTGTGAGTACAGATCTTGAGATGGAGGTTTACAAGTTGGGAAAAGTCATTGAGAATCAGAAGATTGAGATCCAACTAGCATTACATCAGCTTGAGATAGCAAGATAGGAATTGAAGAAATCATTAATAGATAGGAAAGATTTGGCCAAACAAATGAATGATACTCATTACCAGGAAGATGACACTACAAATCTATTTTAGAATGGAGATTCTACTAAGAGCGATGCAACAATTGCAGATCTACTGGAAAAGAACAATGCACTATGTGAAGAAGTTAGAAACTTGAAAAGAGAACAAGAAATGCAGATAGTGAGACTATGTGAAGTAGTGGAACAAAAGAAGAAAGCTGAAGATGGAAAAGCTATGGTAGAAGAAGACAAAAGAGTGATAACTCTCAGACTTGATGAAAGGACACATGATGTGCAAATGATGACAATCAATTAGGTTGACATGGAAAATCAACTGCTACTTGCAAATTAGCAAATTAGGAGATTAGTAGGAAATATATGGAAATAATAAATCTAAGATCAGAGAACAATCAATTGAAAGATTATCTAAGATCTGAGAAGAAACTTATTGAAAGGTTGAACAAACCTAATGAAGCTTTGACTCATTTTGAGAATGTGATGGAAGCATCAAGAAGGTCAAAGGATTCTTCTAGATTAGGTTACACTGAACCAAAGACATCTACTGAGAAAGGAGAATCATCTAAGAATGGTGAAAGGAGGAATGCAAAGACAAAGCACAACAAGCCTGTTTTCCACCACTGTGGAAAACCAGGTCATACAGAAAACATTCTCTGAAGCAAGAAAGGTAAGTCCAATCCTAAACCTAAGTTTAATGGTTACTATTTTAATTGCAAGAAATTTGGACATAAAGCACATGAATTTTGGGCTGAAGCAAGTGATGCACCTCCCAAACCAAGATTTAATGGTTATTATTATAAGTGTCAGAAACATGGTCATAAGGCACAAGACTGTAGATCCAATGCTAAACAACAATGGACATCAAAGACATAAACAAAGGCATCTAAGAGAGGAAACACTTACAACTAGGATTATAATACAAGGCAGAGTTGTCATTACTATGAAGAATATGGACATGCACTTGAAGATTGCTTAAAGACACATGTCAGAGGGAAATCTAAGAGTTGGATGAATGGAAGCTTAGTCTGTTTTAGTTGTTTGAAGATAGGTCACACTAAAAGAGAGTGTAGGAAAAGAGTTCCTGCTCCTACTGTTGAAGAAATAAGAGCATAGATGAACCAGACATGGGTAAGGAAAATAGAGCTGAGCAATAGTGAATCCATTGAAGCCGAGGTCACCCAATCCAATGGATCAAGTGATCACACCATCCCCAACTGAGCAATAGAGGTATGTAAGGAAATACATTTAAATTTCAAATCTTACATCAATTCCTAATATGTAAATGTGCTAAAGTTCATATCTGCATATGTTAAGATGCACCAGGACATGTTTGTGACAAGTGCCAAGAAGAGCTATCTGCACTATAGGTGCTAAGTTGGTTGGTCGAGTAAGTTGTGTAATGGCCGAGTGTGGTAAGCTGAGTGGTATGCAAGTTGTGTTAGTTGGCCAATGACAGCTGGCTTGCACTAACCTAATAGGAAAAATATTTAATGCTTACCTATCTTGACCTTTCAAGGCTATATAAGGATGAACGATCTATTATTCTCTTTTACCTTGAAATTTTTAGCATTCACAGAGTGATCGAAGAAGTTGAAGAAATTGATCTTAGCAAAGTTTGTTTTGATAATTTCGTCAGTGTGCCGTCGGCAACCCTATGTTGAACAGTGCAAAGTGATTGTTTGCCGAGGTACTCTATTCTTCATTCTCAAACCCTAACTTCAAGAGATTATGGCTGCAAGTTCTTCCACACCAGTCAAAGGAATTGAGGATGATCTAAATCAAATTAAGCTAGTAAGGAGTGATGCGTGCATACCACCAAAATTTTGTGTTGTTCCTAAAAGAACAATTATGATTGATCTAAATAGAGCCCTCTCATCAATCCTACAAAAGGTACTTATGATTCATGATGTCAGATCCTGCTACATGGTTAAAATTGGTGAAGTGGGTGATAGCGAATTGAGAAAATCCTATGACAAGTTGTGTGAAAATGAAATTCTGAAAGATGAATTCAAGCATTTAGCTGACAAAGGGTTAACTTGTGCCCTAGATTTTCTGATAGAATTCAAGGATGAATGGATTAAGGTTGTCCTAAGACAAGTTCATAATATGCATATGTGGCTGGACAATGGACCAGTAATGATCACAAAAGATATTATTCATAGAGTTACTAGGTATCCTATTATCAGTGGTAAACAAACTATGAGAGACCAAAGTAAAGAAGAGATAGCAGCTAACACTAGAGCTGTTTGGAACAATAGAGGAATGACTATCTCTACAATTAAAGACTTACAACTTGACTTTGGAGTGAGAGTGATTGCACACAAGTTCTCTAAGTTGAGCCGACTGGATAGTGTTCCCTATACAGCCATGGGCCAGGCATGGAAGATAGTAAAAAAGAATCACACCTACAACCTTGTCAAGCTGTAGTTGACACAACTAGCCGAGAAATTACTATCAATCAGGAAAGCCAAAATCTCATCATGTAAGTTTGGCTGTTTGTTAATGTGTATATTCTTCTATGTACAGAAGTCATTTCCTATACTAGGAAATATTGTCTGGAAGAAGGACAGACCCATCACTTTATAGATTAGTGAATGTATTCAGCAATTAGGCAATAATTTCAATGGTATTATGGCAAGTTATTTTTTGGAATTCAAAAAGAGAATGAGGTTGAGGACCAGAATTCCCAATTCACTTGTGGAGAAGCACTATGAAGAGATATGTTTCTTAGTGGATATAGACTAAACCTATATTTAGGCTATGACACCTAGGGTATCATGGCTGGAGCCATTTCCCTATGAAGTTAATATTGATGAAGCATTAGAAGCTATCATAGCACTCCTAGCAGAGGAGATTGATATGAAAGCTAAAATATTCAGAAATTATGATGAAGCAAAGGAAAATATTTCAATGAATCTTAAGGCAGGAACCATGGAAAGAAAGAGGAAAAACATTGTGAAAAATATGAAAAAGATGGTTGGCTTTCCTAGTGATGAAGAGCTAGATGATGCACCTCTAGACATTTCTACTGGTCAAGGAGAAGATGTATCCAAGGAACAAGGAGAAGAAGTCAGTGAATCTAAAGAAGAGATTACTGTTAAGGAAAAAGGGAAGAGGCCATCAGTAGCAAAGGTAACAAAGCTGGGTAAAGAAAAGCCTAGAGTTACCCCTCCCATTGAAAATCATCCAAGGACAAGGGCATATAATACCACATCACCAGTAGAGAAATCAAGAGTTTATGCAAAGAAGATTGGAGAAATTAGTTTTGGATTGAAGATAAAATTTGCAACAAAGGTTGTGCCGAGCCTACAAGTTAAGAGACAAAGAAGAGAACTGCATTTGGATCCAGAAAGTGATGAAGACAAGACTAAAACTAATGAACCCAGCAACATACAAAAAACATCATTCAAGAGACCCACAGATATTAATGAGGTATGTGAAAACTTGAGAAATTTTGTAGAGTTATTTGGTTTTAAGTTTATCAAGTATGAAACATTGAAGGTAGAAGACAAGCATAAGGTTCAGGAAGCTCTCCTAGACATGATGTGTAATTTTAAGTTAACACCTATAGAAATAGGAAAAAATGTGCCAAGTGAGTTGTATGAATTTATATCTGGTAAGTGGGAATTTGCACTCACAAATGAGAGACAAATAAGAGAAGGCACTTTAGCTCAAGTCATTCCTGAGCTAACCAAGAAACAGAGAGAAAAATTTGTTGAAGAGTATAAGCACACATTTATACCTAAACAAAGAGGTTATGCTATTTTGAAGAATGATATAGAAGGGATAGTACATTAGAGTACTAGAATTTGGAAGGAAATGTTTGGATTGATTGCTCCAAAAGATACAAAAACTGATGAAGGAGGTAAAGAAACTGAATCCACCCCTGTACCACAGAAATCAATAGTTCACATTTCTACTGAGCCTGGGAAGATTGGAATGGAAGAAGAAGGACAAACAAATATAGTTAACACTATTGATCTTACTATTAATAGTCCAACTGATGTGACAATTGATGACTCTACCAATCTGGATGCCAAGGGTTAGGATGAGCCGAGGGACTCAACTATTGAATCACCTAGTAAGGAAACTAAGGCTGAAGAAGAGAAGGGTACAAAGGAAGAAGAAGAGAGAACTCAAAAGAAATCTGAGGATAAGAATGCTCAAGAACAAGTAGAAAAGGAGAAAACAATTGAACAAGAGGTAATTGTACAACATTCACCTATTTTAGAGGTTGTAAAATCAGTTCTAGATAAGTGTGAGGAGATAAAAGATACTAACAATGAGCCTAAAGAACAAGAGGAAATGCAAGTGTTGGTTGATCTACCACACTCTGCATCATATAATCCCATTGGAACTAAGATAGGAAGTATGCCTGATCAGCAGACAATTTTGACTGAACTAAAAGATGCAATGGTGTCAACTACTGAATTTGGAAAAGGTATTGTAGAAATGAAGCCGAGCAGTAGTTCACCTGAATTCAAGAGGAGGAAAATTATGAGGAAGAAGTCTCCAATTCTAGATGTCACATTAGATGAAGTTATTGTGATTCCACCATGGGATCCCAATGTTTTGTCTTATGAATAGATTGAGACTCTTCAAGAGTTACTTATGAGGAAGAAACGACAGGAGAAACTAAAAAGGGAGCATAAGCAAAAGCAAGTGTTACATGACATCAAAGAAATATTTGTAAAGGCTTTTGAAATGGAAGATGAAAACCCTCAAGCCCCTATTCTTGAATAGTTAGTTCACATTGTGCAAAAGGTAAATGATGACAATATTGAAGCCAATGAGAAACTGTTGCAATGGTCTGAGAGAAAATTTGAGAACAAGGTACTAGCAAAAATCTCAGGAGAGATTGCAGTAAAACAAGTTGAAATTTCTTCTCTGGTAGAAAATTTAGGAGTTGCAACAAATGTTTATTCTTTGTATAAAAGGTTATCTGATGTTGAGTTCTTCACAAAGAATAATCTACAGGCTTTAGAGAAAATGCAACTTGACTTAAAGTCAACTGTAATTTCACTGAGTATGGATGCTAGCACTAGCTCCTTACATTTTAACAGGTTGACTTATGCACAAAGGAGGATAGCCAAGCTCATGGCTGAAGATGGTTGGATTAGGACCAAATTGATTACTATTCAGAAAAGTCTAATACCTCATATGGAGGTCATTCAGAAAGAAATTTCATGCAAATAAATTGATTAAGAGAGATTCTCATCTCTCCACTGCAGAAAGCTTAGTAAGTCTAGTTGCCAAGATAGAAGTGAAAATAGAGGTTATGAAGTTTGTCAAGGACGGTTGGGACTCTGCATTTGAGTCTATCTTCCAACTTCATAAACAATTTTTGGACAGGTATAAATTGACCCCACCAGCAATCAGTGACAAAAACAAGGGGGAATTTGACAAGACTAACAAGGATACAACATAAGGAGATCAATTCACGTATCCATATATATATATATATATTTTAAAGACATGTATACTATGTAAAGTTTTGTATTTAGTATGATGTACATTCCTAGGGGGAGTACAGTATGTACTTAGGCAACATTTTGGATGCAATGAATTGTAATGATAAGTGTGTTTTTGCCACTAATATAAAAGGGGGAGATTGTTAATCCCTAAGTTCTGTCGATGATTAGTGACCCACACTTAGTCATTTACTTAGGCAGTTTTAGTTGGTTAATCACTGTGGCTAAGCTAAACATTCAAGGCCAAGAAACATTGTCGAGCAAGTTTTAGGTTTCCGAGTTACATCATTCCGAGCTGAGTATAATATCAAGTGCCAAGAGTGAGAGATGTTTAGTGCCGAGCAGAACAATTTTTGCATACATGTCAGGATTAATTCAAACTTTGATGTAAACAGTTTAGGCCGACTTCTATGAGATTTGAGCCAAAATTTATACGCATTTAATATTTGTCTATTGAGTTAATTTCACATTTAATTATTTTATACTATGCATGGCATGGAGCCAATTAGGAAATCAGTATGCATTAGAGGCATAAACAGTAGATCTTAATCGTTGATCTAGATCTCGCTGCCAGATATAATAAGATTGCTTCTAACCCTAAGAGTGTGTGTGTGTGTGTGAGAGTAAGAGACATACAAAGAAGGGTTGTGTGTTCATGAGAGATGAATAGTAAGTCATTTTGAGAAGAAGCCTAGATCAAGAAGAATGATAGAGTAGTAATAAGTAGAGTAAAGACATATCAGATTGAGAGATCACAGAAGGTATTGGAAAGAGAAGATCCGTCATCAGGATCTGAGTGCATAACAAAGGATTACTACTTGGAACATTCTAACAGATGTATTAGGTTAAATATCTTAATAGAGTGGTTTTAGCAGACCATTTCAAATCTCTTAGCCGAGTGCTTACTTTATTGTAAGTTGAAATCCTTTAACAAGGTAGATTGTAATGATCTTAAGTTCTTAACAGAATAGAACTTTAACTAGGTAGATTGCATGTTGCAATCAAACTTTTGTAGCCCTAACAGACACACTTTATTACTGCAGTAGTGAAGATTTTATGGGTGTCATCCCCACCCCAGTTTTACCTATTTGGGTTTTTGGGTTACCAAAATTCTGTGTTATGAGTTACATATTTGATGTTATTGATGATATCTGATGTTAGGTTAAATTCATATATGTATGAATGTGAATCAATAAGTTTTAAGTGGTTAATTTTTAAGATCTGATTCACCCCCCCTCTCAGTATCTTTCTTTCGCATTCTTATACTTCCAATAGGAGATAGAGTTAGAGATAATTGAGCCTTTTTCTTGGTTTCTTTCTTTGGTGTCTTAGTAGGTGTGATGACTTGAGAAGGTACCTTGGTAGATGACCTAGTGTCAGTATTATAAGTGTCTACCGTTGTTTCTATGTTACCTTCACCTTTGTCTGCCACATTAGTGGTATCTTTAGGTGCATCACCTTGTGTTCTCTCTCTACTATGCTCAGCCTCTTTACCTTGTGTATCACCCTTGTCTTCATTTGTGTCTATGACATTCCCAGGTGTCTTCATTTGTGCTGCACTTTATATATCAATTGCTTGTACAAAATGAGAAGATTACCTGGTACCATTGCTCAGGAAACCTCTATTTTATTTGTTTCATCTAAAGTCTCGATAGCTCCAGTAATCACTTCATACTCTTTTTCTTTGTCATCAGGATCACCTTTAGTTATATCTTCTATTCTAATATCTGCATGACCTAGATTAGTTAACACTTCAGGAATACCATCCAATAAATTATCAATAGTTGCATCATCAACATTAGTTTCTTTTGTGCTTGGTCAATGTCCCTCAGTATCGACTGTAGATGCAATTTCCACAGTTTCCTTGGTTGGGTTTAGCAGATTTGTCAAAATCTTGGTGCTCTCTTCATCAACTTCCTTTAAATCCTTCTGAAGTATATTCAGTGTTATTTATTTCTTGGGGAATTTCTTTGCATACTATTGCATAATGTCATCAATCGATTCAACTATACAATCAGCTTTTAGTAGAGTGAGAGCTGTCTCTCTCATCTATTTCTCTATGTTAAGTGCATAAGTCCATAAGGCTAGTATCTTGTCATATTATTCTTGAGGAATGTATGTAGAAAATTCTATAGGGACCTTTTTGAAAGTAATCATCATACCTATGATAGCTTCTTCCAATTTTTTCTGATTCTCGGTAGTCAGATCTGCATAAGCATGTATCTTAGGATGTCCTAACCTCCCAATTGTCCTGATTGCTTCCACAATTTCATCAAAAGTCTTTGGTACTTTGTTCTACACAAGCTTAAATTAATAAATATTACAGTCAGAATCATCCTTATCATCTTTATTCCTTACATAATTATTTCTTTGTCTCGATGTTGTGGTCTTTGGTTTCCATGTCTGATATGTAAACTTCGGTCATGACCTTGTAATATTTGCAACTCCTTTCTTCAAAGGTAGCGAATCTGCTGTCACCGATTTTGATCTTGTCCTTGGTGGAGACTTAGTCTTTATGCCTTTTCCCTTCTTGGCATTAGGTGCCTCTACTTGTGCTTCATCAGACTCAGTGGCATCAACATCTTGATTTTGTTCTTCATCTTCACCGACTGTAGTCTTCTCCTCAGTATCATCAAATGATTTATCCAGTTCTTCATCAGTGATAGAAAATTTGTGTTTTAAAGTATTAAAAATATTTGTCTTCTTCCTAACCATTTTCTCAACTTGTAATCCAATAAATATTATGGTTTTAGCTTCCTCATATGTGCCAAATCTCATGGCATATTTTTCAACTGGTTCATTAAGTAACTTCTCTATAGCTTCAAAAGCTAAATCAATGTCAAGTTCATAATCCATCAGAGGTAGCCATGTTTTCCTCGGTTGTATTGCCTTGATCAGTGTAGTGTCTATGTCAACTACAAATCAGATGTCATCCTTATACTTCTCTACCAACTACATTGGTATTCTTGTTCTTTTCTCCATTCTTTCTTTGAACTTTGCAAAATAGTCATTCCTAACAGGTTCAAATTTTGTGCCTAGACTTGCAATAAAGTCACTAATTTGCAATGTAATCAGTTAGTTTGTATTCCATTTCACATTACCGAGAGAGGGGAAAAAGTTATATAGATAGAAAAAATGTAGATAGTAGTAGAGAACCAAACTTACAAGTATTAGATCTTTATGATTGAATTGTTCTCATATTTTCTTCTAGTTACCTCTGCAATAGCTCAACTAGGTCAATTTGTAAACCCTTCTTGACAATCTTGTAAGCAATATCAACAGCTCTACATGCAACATTGTTAGGTTTGCTCGACTGGAAGATTTTGTATGCAATAACATACGCACCAAACCTAAATTTAGGATCACTGATATTGTTGATCCATACACCTCTACCATCCCACTCAACTCCTTTTAGCTTTTCAATTTCTGATCTAGGCGAGTGCCTTAGGGATTTTGTTCTGTCAGTTGTAGGATACCCAGTTACTACATGTATCACATATTTTTTTATTTTCTTTGGTTAATCTAGCCAAAAATTTCCATCATGCACTTGACTCAATACTATTTAAATCCACTCTATTTTGAATTACTTTGGGAAATCTAGGGCACGGGTTAACCCTTTGACTTCCAGGTGTTTCTATTCATCTTTCAGCTTTTCGTCAGTGCATAGTGTCTGATATGTTGATATAATCTTGAAATCCCCTATCTCACTGATCTTGCAATGAATGTATGCCTTAACATCATGAAATAGTTGGACCCTAGGTGGTATCATGGAGAATGTGCCTTTGTCATCAGGTTGAGCTACAACCTATGGATGTATCTGGTAGTGTGGTTCTGTGCATGTTGAATTCTTAACAAGAATCACCTTTTTACTTTTATCCATCTTTGCCTTCATGGTTCATGATGAGGACACCATTTTTTTCAAATTAGGGCTTCCAAAAAATAACTCAAATAGCTTGATAAGTGCAAAAAATTACTTTTTCTAGCCTTTAACTACTTGAAATGTGCTTTGAATCTCAGTGAAATACTTCAAAGTTCTCTACTGTGAAATCTCTTTCAACTTGTCTCCTTTTCTCTTTGATTGTTGTGTGAAAAATGAGTTCACCTCCCTCAAAATTATACCAAATACTTTTAGTCGATGTAATAAATGCATGTTACCAACCAATCAGTTGACAAACAAATCACTTGGTTAATAGTAATGATATCTCAACTCGATGAGTATAAAAAATGCTCGGTTGCCTTAGCAACTCGGTTGTCTCATACATATTCATCGACTGGAATTACTAACTCAGTACAGATTAACCGACTCAACTAGATCAAAGTAATAAAAAATATAATACCATAGTGCATATTAATTCATGCTAATTTGACATTTGTACAATTAATATAGGAACTGATGTAAGATATATCTTTGCAAAACATAGTTCCATACCTGCTTGTATTACTTAGGTGGAGGTGGTAGAATCACCTAATCCATTGGATGAGGTGTCACTGATTGTTGTGCTGGGACCAACAATATCATTTGATGCTCTCCTCCACATTGATTTCTAATCCTTATGATTTATTTGATTCTATTCCCATTTCCATAAGTATTTATTCAGTTTGCATAGTCTCTGCTTAAGTGACCAACTTTCTGATAGTGTGAACATGCCATACCAGAGTTTGACCAATTTCTATACTTAGTTCTCTATTATCTCATACAATTAGCTGCTATATGTCCATATTTACCACATGTTGTGCAACTAGCCCAAGTGTTATAATCCAAACCATAATCATTACCTTGTCTTCTCGGTTGATTTACCTTTTCTTGTCCTTTAGGTTTCCATATTTGCTTCGTATTTGTCCTGCATGCTAGTGATGTGTGACCATAGATGTTGCAAGTTTGATAATATTTATCCATATAGGGTTTCTTCTATGGTTTTTTCAGCTTAGATCTACATTCATGTGCTTGATGTCCATGATTATTAGAGTTATAGAAATTACCATTAAATTTAGGAGAGTTTCTAGAAATAACTTTTGCTTTGCTCCTACAAACGTTTGATGTGTGACCTGGTTTTCCACAATGACAACATGAAGGTTTGTTAGACTTCAGATTTGAGTATACATTTCTTTGTTCAACTTGATTTGATGATTCTCCTTGCTTGGTATACCCTAATCTGGTATTGTTAATCAGTCTTCTTTGATTTTTCAAAAATTCCTCCATCTTCTTAGTACTTTCTTCAGATCTCTTAATCACTTCATTATGTTGTTGTAGAATATTCAATTCATTTCTCAAAATTTCATTATCTTCTTTCAATACACCAATGTATTCTAATTTTCTAGCAAGCTCAATATTCACTTGGTTTTCCTCATGACTCACAGCAACCACTTGATTGGTGATCTCAAATTAATGTTCAGTAAGTCTCATTATCTCATATTATTTTTCTTGTAACTTTTTAGTCATTTGTCTTTTATCATCAATAGCCATGTTTCTATCTTGTTCAACTTTCTTTACATCATTCAATACTTCAACCATTCTAACCATTTGTGTATGATGAATGATCTATAGTGATTTCACTTGTTCAGTAAGTTATTGATTTCTCTCAGATAGCTTTGATATGATTCCTTCAGATGCATTAGATATGCTACCAGATTCAAATCTAGATGTATCAAATGGGTCATGAATCTCTTCTTCCTTATAATCAGTCTCATGATAGCAAAATGCCATGTCCTTTCTCTTAATCAACATCTCCCTGAGTTTCTCCTTGGCTTCTTTATATTGATCAATGTAGATCTGCAACTGCAACTTCTATTTTTCAATAGTTTTTTCTAGCGTATACCTTTCCATTGTAAGATATTTTCTCTCCAAAGATTAAACTTTCTAAATAAGAGAACTAGCTCTGATACCAATTGTTGGAATATTAGAAAGGTGTGTACTTAGAGGGGAGGGGTGAATAAGTACCCTTAAAATTCTTTAGACAAATATTTGTAACCAAATATTGTTATAACTGACTGAGTAGAATGCTTACATAAAACATGTAATGTTACTACTAAAATATAAATGCATGTAATCTAAACAATAAAACATATATGAAAGTTAAGTACACATGACACTAGTATTTTGGTATCACAAAAAAACCCTCTTAGAAGCTAAAAATGTGGTGGGGATGAGACCCACAAAGCTTCACTACTACAGTAATAAAGTAGCCTTTTAGAGCTTGCAAAGATTTGATCACTTATGGTGACCTTACCTTGTTAAGAGTAACAATAAGATTGATTAGATCTACCTTGTGTGAGGATTTAGCAACAAAAAGTATGTGTGTACTTTGTTAAGAGATTTATACAAAGATGGTTAAGTCTACTCTGTTAGGATATTTTAGGATTGTTATAATTGTCAGAGAATAACAAAGTTGTGTGATCTGAATATATTATAATCTCAATATTGTGAATACATATCCTTTAAGTGCAATGAAATTATCACCTTACTATGAATGATAATACCTTATGCTCTACTTGGTAGCCTTGTCTCTGTTCTAAAAATTGAATACTAGAATGTAGTCCTTATTCTAAAACCCTTTTCTAAACTCTTGATGTCCTTAGTATGGCGGCTACTTGATCATTACTTGATCATCATAAATTACAAAATGACATTGTAACCTTACATATGTCAAACCTCTTGACCTAATTAGGATTTTAAAATATCTTAGAAAACCTAAGATCAACGGTGTACAAAATTTACCTTGATCATCTAAACATAGGATATATAAATAATTAATGTTGTGAATTCGTAATTAATTTTCTCCTTGATCATTGTAAACCGTTATCCATCTTGGAAACAAGTTTTTACCTAGATTGATGTGCCAATTCAAACTTTTATATAACCACTGGTTTACTCGGTAAATATTGTATCTCGATGCTCAGTTTTCTTTGTGTATCTCAGTTATTGTGTGCTCAGTGTACACAGCTTCTCGGTAAGTCTATCTGCTTAGTGATCACCACACTCAGTTAACTCTGCATGTGATCAGTGCATGCAGTTATCTCTACACTCAATGATTATTACCTGAGTAGTCTATCTTGACTCTGTTATTGACTGGACAATTTGAATGCTTGAATACTAATGACAAACTTCAAATCTAATTTGGAGCAATAGGTACTCCTCCCATTCCCAACTTTCCAACAAGCCCCTAAGAGATCAACCTCTCTATCCTTTACAACACTATTCTAGAGTTTTGATCCTGTTGGGATAATAGCGGAGAGAAGAAAATTGTTGAAAGTATAAGTATTATAAAGATATTTTATATACCATATAGAGTTTCATTTACTTCTACTGCCATAAGTTCTCCAAAATTTCTTAGCTTAAATGAGATTGTTAAAAGTATTAATGTTCCTCAAACCAAGCCCACCATATTTCTTCAATTTTCAAATAGCCTCCCAAGTAACTAAGGGAATTCCCTTTCTTTCCTCTGCCCCTAACCAAAGAAATCACTTTTGGATTTTCTCAATAATCTTAGAAAACTTTGAAGAAATTTTAAATAAACTCAAAGCATAGACATGAAAATTATTAAGGGGGGACTTTAGAAGTTGAACCTTATCATCCTAACTAAGAAAGGCACCTTTCCAACTAGCTAATTTTATATTGAATTTTTCAATCATCAAGATCCACAAAGAATCAAGAGGATTAGTTCCAAGAGGAAGGCCCTAATAAAGAGAAGGGAGGGACATAATAAAGCAACCCAGAATATCAATAATTCTTTTCTATTTTTCCTTAGGAGTATTAATGAACAATAGATAACTTTTAGCCCTATTCACCATCTGACCAGATGAATTCTCATAAAATTTTAAAAAATTATTGATAGCCTTGTATTCTCCTATAGTTTAACTCCCCATCATGATAATGTCATCCACAAACTATTGATGTGAGAAGGTACAATTATATAAGGATGGTTTGAGACATTTAAGAGTACCATTAGAAATGTTTTTATGCATGAGTCTCCCCAGAATTTCAGCCATAATAATAAAGAGAATAGGGGAAATAGGATCCCCCTTCTTGAGGCCCCTAGAGACCCTGAATAAGTTAAAGGGAGAGACATTGACTATAACTTCCATCGAATAAGTAGAGATGAGTTTCCAAATAAGTTTAAGAAGCCTCTCCAAGAAACTAAATGCTCATAGAGATTTCCAAAGGAATCCCCAATCCACTCTATCATATGATTTTGAAATGTTAAGTTTCAGAAGGAATCCTTATCTCTTAGAAGCCTTCAATGAGTGGATATTCTCATGAACAGTGATGACAGAGTCAAGTATTTTCCTCCTAGGCACAAAACCATTCTACTGCGATGAAATTAACAAAGGGAGGATTCCCAATTATCTCAAAGTGAGCACTTTAGAGATAATTTTATAAAATAAATTGCTGTTAGTAATAATTGAGAGGGAGGGGGGGGGGGGGGGGGAATNGGGGGTGAATCAGTGGCCTCAAAATTTTATCCTTAAACTTAACCACCAATCAAATAAACCTCATATTATTAAGTCCCTACAAGATGCATGCCATGAAATACTTATAATGAATAACTGTCTGTCAGTTTTCCTTGTCTGTCCTTATTCTCCTTGATTATCGATAAGAAGTATAACTATTTACCGAAACTCAATAAATAAGAATAGTATACCGATAAACCCAGTATTAACTATGTCAGACACAAAACAATAAAGAAATAAATCATACACACATAACACATGAATTTTTAATGTGGAAACCCTGTTAAGGGAAAAAACACTGGGACCGGTACCCCAATTTTTCACTCTTCTGAAGTGAGCCCTGTTAGGAGCCAACCCTGTTAAAGGTTACAAGCACACTATTAAGTGTGACCTTGTTAGAGGATTTTACACATAGAGGTTGTCACTTAGTATTGGGCATCTATTAATACCATCCTTGAATTAGCCTCCTTCTTAGACTGTCAATAGGTATCAGGCAAATACAATGCTACTTTCATGAATCAACCTTTTTGGCACTCCTTGGGATGTACCTCAATATATAGAAGACTGTTAAGTCCTACTTTGTTAAGAGACTTGATGCTTCAATGGTTAAAGTGAAACACTATGACCTATTTGTAATGCAACTTTGAATTGGAGATTTTCAAATCTATTTAAGTACATTACCTCTCTGATCAATGTATCATTTCAATTATTTGTGCTCTACACTTTCTGCTCTGTGATGCTGTACTTCACTGTTCGTCAGTGTCTACAGAAATATTTAGCTCTCCTTTAGCTTGATTGATCAGGACTGTATGAAGTTCTTCTTAATCAATTTCTCTTCAACATCCTCTTTTCATTCACTCCCCTTAATCCCTTTTCTGTGAATGTGTGTTTAGAAAATGAATTAAGCCTGTCTCTTATATAGACATGATATTCACTATTTCTTGATTCTTGATTCTTGGCATGAAAAACAATCTAGCCAATTTGATTTAAAAAATAAATCCTGATTTATCTCGTATTTATCTTCTTGCCAATTGTACAAATCTTCTTTAAATCAATTACTTAACTTTGGTTGAATAAAACAAAGAAAACAACTAGTTAAGTCTATCTTTAGCTCTTGCCAGCTAGATATTTTGTCATTTTTTGAACTCTCTATTCCGTCGGTTAATTCTTCAGTTAGTTGTCTGTGACAACTAACAATTTTGTCAGTGTGACTCCAGTTAGCTTTGGGATCTCCATCCATCAGGTATCATTGGAATTTTACTCGTCGGACAACGCTATTTTCAGCTCATCGGGCATCCTGTGGTTTTTCTTCATTGGGAAACATTGTCTTCTTCTCATCGGGTATCACTTTGACTTTTCTTCTTTGCCCTTTCCAATGGTGTGCACTCCGTCAGTGTTGTCTGTCACTTGGTGAATACTTGACTTTTATGCATTGCTGAAAGCATAACCTTTGTTCCATTGATTCTCTGAAGTCTTTTGGCATTATGTACATGACTATATAGATGATATCAAGTTAACATCAATGACAATACAAACCATTAACTAATTTAATGCCTTGCATTATATTCAACTTAACATTATCAAACATTTAATCAGTTACATGTCATCAATTGCATAGGCTAATGGGATGAAAATCTTCAAATATTTCATCCCTAGGCTACTTAGGGACAAGCACAATAAAGGTATAGTTAAGTTCCTTTAACATAGATCTTGCACCAAAGAAATCCTTAATAGCTTTAGACACATACTCTAGAGAAATTTTCCAAAAAGACTGAAAAAGGGGAAGCCATTCAAAGCAGGGGCCTTATTACCATCAAAGTCAAAAATTGCCTTCTTAATTTCTTCAAAGGAAGGGTTTGCAGTCAACATTCTATTTTTCTCTTCATTCAAAATTTTGGAAATGGAGTTAACAAGGATGTCCTGGGCTTCACCATATAATCTATTACCAACCTTTAAAAGATCAACAAAGAAGAAGACAACCTCTCTTCTAATATGCTCTTCTTTGTTAATTTTCACTCCATTTTTCATAATACAGACTATTCTATTTGTTTCCTTATGCTTTAATGTAGTTATATGAAACAATATGGTGTTCTCTTCACCCAAGGAAAACCATAGGGACTTGCACCTTTGCTTCAAAAATATTTTTTCTCTAGATATAATATTATAATATTTTGAGAGAATTTATTTTTCCTTAGAGATGTAGTCTTTGATATATCCCTCCTAGATTTTATCCCGGACCTCCTCCAAATCAGAATAAACAACAACCTTCATAGAAAAATGTCCCCGAAAGTTTCTCTATTCCAATTTTCAATATTCACTTTAACATCTGTTAATATTTTGGCCACTCTAAACATAGTAGTGCCATTAACATTAATGCCCCACCATTTTTTGATACAATCATAGAGAATAGGACGAGACAACTGCTTGACTTAGAAAATGGATTAATAACTAGGTTGAACAACTAAATTCAGGGATTGGACATCCAAACTGAGTAGCTATCTTTCCCATTGTGAAGGCTCATTCACTTTTCAAACCAGGGTGAGTGAGCTTGAAATGGGTCTGTAATGTATATGCAATAAGTTCCTACTAAAGCCATGCTAACCCATAACTTTTAAGGAAATAAATTATTGAAAGGTAAATACTGGAAAGGAAAATGATGGAATTGAACTTAACTCAAATGCTGAATAAAATTCAAATCCTAACTAAGCTTATCCAAACAAATACAACAGAGTTAAGGATGTGTAGAAATGAACTAATCTATCTGCCTTTGGCTATAGGAACAGTCATAGGAAGTTTCTTCTAGTGTTTGCAGGAATAGACAATCTCCTAAACTTGCAAATGAAACTGAAAGAAACTATTGCTCAAAATAAAATGAGTTACTCACCAAGTGGGCCCCCTTGAGTGAGTACTCAGAGCTTGATTACATAGTTATAAAATCAAAACATATCTTCTTTATTCATACTTAAAACATATGTTGATTACAAGTCATTGCTGAAAACAACTGAACTCTATTGAAAACTAATATGTTTTTCCATGAATTATCAATCTATTTTATAGAGCTAGTCTCCAAGGAGGTTAAAATTCTTATTTATAACAGAAATATTACTAACCAACTAACATATCAATGCCAAGAGAACAAGCAGATAAAAATTATTGCAAAAGTAGAAAGGAGAAAATCATCTACTATATGAAGAACATCAAACTTTTTCAAAAATATAAAGAGAAGATCTAGCCTCCACTACTAACTAGATTGATTCCTCATTAAAAGTAACCATTGGACTAGCTCAAAATGAGTTGTGACTAGTTCATTAGAAGACTTCTTCAATTGTCGATCCTTGCTGAGCTATAGAGTCTTAGTTTTCAAAGGTATAACCTGATTGAGCATCATTTGTTGATCACCTCTTCATTCAACGCTTCTGCATCAAAAATGATAACACGTACAAACATATTTAATACATAATATATTAATTCATCACAAGATTCACTATTCATTAAACTATAATTATGACTAACGTAGATATATTGCATATTATCATGAAAAGAGTATCGCCAATCCATCTCAGGGATATAAAAGTAGAAACTTAAGTCTTTGTAACAAAGTGAAAGAAATTGACTCAAGAGAAACTAAGTAAGGTTCATTAGTAAACTAGAATACACCCTATGAATTAGACACAACAAACACAACAAGGTAGCATCATTAAAGAGTCATTAATTAGGTTGGTCAACAACCACATTTTTCAAATCTAAAAGGAAAATTCCTTCTCCCATTCATAGATTCAACCACAAAGCTTATGGGATAATGATCCAATAGGGATCTGATATTTGATCTTATTTAATGGTTTATTCATAAATCAACCGCCAGGCATGAGTTATACTATATTTTAATGCATTTTTTTAGTTATTTCCATTTTTTAGTTTGATTTTTGGTTAAAAATAGGTTTTTTCAATTTGAAATTGTTTGTATTATTTAAAATTCATGTTAATTATACAAATTTGCAACTTAATCAGTTATGGAAGATAATACTGATAATCTTGAGCCTGGAAACCTAGCCCCCCAAAACCTACAACCTGAAAAACCACATCCACAAACACATAACCAAAAAATCCTCTAGTTGTAAACCCTCGGCCTATAGAAGACCTCAGAGCCAAAAATTTGACTCAGTTGAAGGGTATCAAAGATGTTTATAATAGATTCCCTGGATTAGCCCCAATGTTTCAAACATTGGATTAAATAATAGAGAATATAGAAACCCTCACCATGTAGCATAATGTTGCACTTTGATAGCGATAAACCATGCATGCCCAATTTAATGATTGGATGGATTATGATGGTGTGAAAGACCTTGAAGTAAAAAAGAGCAAATAGTTTTCCTATTTGTAAATCCTCATACAAGACAACCATGTGATTCCAAAAAAACAAAGTTGTCTATGAGATGGTGCCCGAATGTGAATATGTGAGTCAACTTATAGGATTATTGGTGATGAAGGGGACTCCCCTTAATACCACAAGTACATGACAGAAACAAAGAGAAACAACAGAAATTTGCAAGAACAAAAAATTGGCTTCTTATTGGCTCCACAAATGTGGAATTACAAACTTTAGAATTACAATATCAAAAGCCACATGGGCATCCCTTACAATAATCTGTAGGACAAAGCCTCAAATAACAACCCAGAATTGCCCTAGAAAACACCACGGGCCTTCCTTAAATAGGCAATTTTCCACCGCCCAAGAAGGTTCTAGAAATCTAGCCATTAAGACCGACTACCCTTAGCATTTAATTATTTTTCACTTTTATTACAAAAGGGTCGGCTTTAAATATTTACAAAACATGAGATTAGGTAGCCCAACTTCCGGAAGCGATAACTTTTGAACCGTAGCTCCAATTGGCTATTATAACCACTTTTTGGAAAGGGGAGATCACGATCTACAGTGCTTGACAAGCAAAGCGCTAGTTAATTAGGGGTTCAACCTCAATCCGGAGCCTCTAAGGTCCTAAAAACTGAGCTCAAAGGTTTTGCACCCTAAAATCTCAATAGTAAATCCTTAATAACTTCACCAATACAGATGATCTGGCAATGAAATTCAACTGGCATTATTATATGACTAAGATGAACCTTCACCTGGAAAATTAGAACATTCTGAGTTCAAACGACCAACTTAC